>CAHIKZ030001199.1:107500-122500 GCA_903632075.3 Acanthosepion pharaonis
TTTATATCAGATCGTCGAAACTATACTAGATTTTCCTTAATAAACCAACCGTAATGATTCAGTATCCTTGCACCCCTATAGAAACCGATATCGCACACATAGGAGTAAGATCACCCATGGTTAAGAAACGCTGCTCTGCTTGAAACAAAACGGAATTTTAGCAGACAGACACACACACACACACACACACATATATATATATATATATATATATATATATATATATATATATATATATATATATATATATATATATATTTTTGATTGGTTATTCTAGCTTT
Organism: Acanthosepion pharaonis; assembly: GCA_903632075.3. Classification (NCBI taxonomy): domain Eukaryota; kingdom Metazoa; phylum Mollusca; class Cephalopoda; order Sepiida; family Sepiidae; genus Acanthosepion; species Acanthosepion pharaonis. Next base: position 107,782 of record CAHIKZ030001199.1, read on the forward strand.
TGTAACAATTTTTCTCCCCTCAGTGTAGGATCGTTAATTAATCTGAAACTTTTTAAACCATTTATTTTCTTTTCAACATCATCACTTGATAAGACACAGAGTGCGTCGAAACAAAATGGCTATTTCTGTAGTGATTTTATAACATACTTATGTTAAAAATTTTTTTATAAAAAATAATATATATATATATATATATATATATATATATATATATATATATTCCAGAATCCAAACAACGTAATATGACATTCGAAAAGTATGATTAAAATGAAAGGAAAGAATAGTGAATTTTAACCTTATATAATATCTAGTCTTGTATAATGTGTCTTATAATGGGCAATTTCATCAAAGATAGAACTGAAACGACTGAGATGTGCTTCTACCGAGGAAATCTAGTTCATCTCATTTCTTCTGTAATAGTCTCTCGGTCAATTCATGTTTCCTGCTATGAGTAACAAAAAGACAGCTGTATGTACTTGATAAAGTAAGAAATAAATAGGTCTTAACTAATAAAATAAAAATTGGAAATACTAAAACTGGTTGATTCAGTGTTCGAAACGAAATTTTACATTGAACCAGCTGAACTGTAAAAGTTACACTCTCACAAAATGCGCTCGAAAAAAAATATTTATGGCAATTCAATGCATGCAAAAATGTTGATATGAAAAACAGTGAGATATCAGACAATGGACAAGATTTACAGGAATTCGTTGAAGCATGATAGACCACAAGAGGAGTAACTTAAAGCTGACTAAGCTGCGAATAACCTTGGTAAGATTATCTAGTTAATATCGACACTCAATGTATTTCTTCTCCTATTTTTCTACAGCTTATCAATCTTTTGCCTGTTATTTAAAACTGAGGCATATTTTGGTTTGTATGAATATTTGTTTTCTGCGAGTGAATATTGCATTAACACTTTTTGGCAGATATTTTTTTCTAGACACAATCCACACTATATAACTGGGGAAAAGAGATGCTCATTAATGCCAACAGTGAATTCCTCTATTAAGTATTAAAATGAAATGACCCATCCAATCTACCCACTTCATCTCATGATCAGAGCTAGCATAATTCATATCCAATGTATAAAAATCATCCAGAGGCATGATTGGATCTCGCCTTCTTCACAACTCTGGATATAAAATATCCCAGCAGAATCGCACGTACGGCATGATTTCAGCTCCCCTACTTCATAACCCGGGGTATAAACATCACTCCAGAATAACCCCAGGTGTATGATTGGAGTTTGCATACTTTATAACTCGGATGAGAAAAATCCCACCGGAATCTCCTCAGCTAACGTAAATTTATATCTCGTGGTACAAAAATCAAGCCAGGGACGGGATTTTCGTTAAGCTTACTTCATAACCCGGGGTATAAACATCACTCCAGAATAACCCCAGGTGTATGATTGGAGTTTGCATACTTTATAACTCGGATGAGAAAAAAAATCCCACCGGAATCTCCTCAGCTAACGTAAATTTATATCTCGTGGTACAAAAATCAAGCCAGGGACGGGATTTTCGTTAGCTTACTTCATAACACGGGGTATAAAAATCACTCCAGAATCACACTTGGACCTAGCCTATTTCATAAATCGGGGGCAAAGATATCACCCCAGAATCACCAGAAGGATATGATAGCAGCAAGCCTACTTCATAAATACAGGTATAAAGTAGCTTGTATTGGTTTCTTTATACCGCATCTTAATACTAGTTGGAATAACAGTTTTTAATATATATCTATATGTCTGTGTCCTATTTGTTGTTTCAAAAGGGAAACTTTATTTTTGAATGATTATACCAGTTTTATAATCGGTTCTTGCAAGTTGTTAAAATTCCTGGGAAATATACCTCGCATATATTTGCATGACATACTCTATCACTTATACTAATCGATGCACCATAATTTTCATGGAAGTCTATGTCTTTTAATTCAAGAGTGTAAAGCTCTTAATTTTGTGCCTGTCGATATTTCTGACAATGTCTAAATCTATACATCATTGTCATTTTAATGACGTTTTAGCAGTTGTACGCTCCGACCTGCTTCAAATGATATCCGTTGGAATTTCGAACCCTTTATTTCATTTCGGTTAGGTCGTTCTAGTTCCACATGCCATGTCTTTTCTGGGTATCTTGGTTACAGTTAATTTGCTTCATTTATCTTAAAGTTTTTTTTATCGAATTAAATCAATGCGATAGGCTATTTGGTACAATCTTGGATTACATGTACAAATGATTCTTATTGTGTTTCTAGTTGATTCATTTTCTTATCCTTGCGCCATACTGTATGCTTAATTCTGAAAAGAATTGTACCTGGTCGCTTACTATTACTATGCAAGGGTCTAATGTAAGCTCAACACCTCAATACAAACGCCTGGATAAAAAAATAAAATCAATCTAAACAGGTTTATTTGAAAAGCGAAACAACAAAACACGATAAATAACCAACAGTATTAAATTGAGACACGATATACGAAAGGAAATCTCTTCCTGACATAAATAACTAGAAATAAACATTATATCTAACATTTTACCCAATTACTTACAAAATGTATACACGTGTACAGTCGACAAGGATTGCCTAATAAAAACATACAACGCTCGGACAGTTTCTGTTGAGTTGTGTACTCAACTATTACGATGTATGTGCATGTTTTTTTTTTTTTTTTTAATCTTCTTTTTTTAATTCACTTTTTTTATATTGTAAACTAAACATCCTTCGTCATTGACATCTCGCTAAATATCCAGAATAACACCCCGGTGGGAATGGTGAGGACAGTGTTTAGTCATCCGTCTTCAACTCACGAGGAATCGTCGACACCATCTCGTGGCAACGAAGTATCACGAGACTTGTAGCAAAGCGCGTCACCATTGATTTACGAACAGCAGCGAGATTAGAATGCAAAAAGAAAATTAAAAGACAAGAAAAGACAAAAATGATTAAAAAAAAAAGAAAGAAAAACAGTTAGGTCGCGGCTTACATATCCCTCTGGGGTTACAAGATCGACAACCGTGTCAGACGTATATTAGAATAGCATATCGGGTCGGCAAAAAGAAACCAATGCAAAGATACTGGTGAAATAGTGTAAAAAAGATGGCGGAAGCGAAAGGGGAAAAGGTATTTTCGATTTTGTTTCGACTTCTTAATTATTGCGGATGCTTAGATCAATATTGTATCTTCTTTCGTTTTATCTGTAACTGAGCTAAAGCGGTTAAATTATATTACTTTTATCCTGATGTTATATCAGTGTTCTTAGCTAAGCGTACATCAGCAAATAGTTACTTCAAAATGACAGGCACACATTGCCTTCGGAAATTACATTTAAGATAGTAGGCAATCAATCAATCTATGTTTCTTAAACATATAATTTCAAATACACTGAATACCTTGCTATATACCACAATTTCATCTAAAATAGAATAATGCTCGGACTAGGTGATACGCTCACATACAACTCTCATATAGATTCTTCCTCGTGACGTGGACGATCATGGCTCTCCGGATCATTCTATCCTTTGTAGCTCGAAGAAATGTCATCTTACTCTCTCTTCCAGTCCACGTTCTATAATCCTTTTGCACATTATCGTTAAGCAGATATTCTATTTATTTCTAACTCTAACATTTACTATGAGAATAAAACTCATAAAACCAATAAGTTTGTGAGTAAGAGGGTTGAACATTTTGTGTGCCATATGGAACCTCTTCTCGCCACTATCAAACGGAGGAAAATAACGTGGTTTTGACACACTACAAGGCACGACAGCCTGTGCAGGACCATCACGCAAGGCACCGTTGAAACTAGACGCAGGAGAGAACGCCAACGAAAAAACTGGTTAGGCAATATCAAATAATGGGCAGGTATAGTTATACTAGAATTGCTGATAAGTACCGTTGATACACCGTTGTAGAGGAGATTTAGTGGCTTCTGCATTCGGATTTCTACTTCTATTACAAAAGTCAATGGGGTAATGACGATTATTATGAGGATCAGATTTTCCAAGCATATTTTCCTCATTATATGACTAATTTCAACAGTATCTGACTATGTATTTTGATTTTTTTCCGCAATAGAGGTAGATAGGTTCGCCTATTGTCCGGTTCAAGGGCTTAACCATTCCTTTGAACTGGTGTAGAGTCTCATCCCATTCCTTCTAAAGTCTAAATCTATGGTTCTAACCACACCACTTAAAAGTCAGAAATTTTATTTATCATTTATTTGTTCTAACTTTTTTCTTAATAGGAGTAGATAGGTACATCTATCATCTAGTTCACGCTTCTACTAGAAATTTTGAACAAGATTAAATGTTTAAGTCTTGTTTACAGTTTAGGATTGGGTTTCTAGTTCCTTCTAAAATCTCCACCAAAACTTATTATTTATTTTTCATCAAAAAATATATAGGTTTGTCCATCGAACGGTTCACACTCCTCCCTCTATTTTGAGAAGGGGTAGAAGTATCACTTGTTATCAAATTAAAATTTGATTTCCGGTTCCTTCTAAATTCTTCACATATTATTTCACTCCCAAACGCCACTTGTGTTTTAGTGGAGTTATCGCCTTGTTTTGGGCTAATATTTAAAAAAATATATACAGGGTGCGATAGGCAATTTTATATTTTTAGTTTCGTGCATGCAATGGGCTTTTTTTTTAATATTTTGTGGAGTGCACAGTAAAATAGGGTAACTTGGGCACCATCTGTGAGAAAAAAAGAGAACTATGACGCAATTCACTCCTACAGAAATTTGAAAACGGCATGTTGTACTGCTTGGCATTCCAATCGGGAGCTCTAATACGGAAATTTCAAAGTGGTTGTGTGCAATCTGAGAACAGTGTGGAGGATTCGGTAAGATTTGGATGGGTCTAATCGTGATTACGAAGATACGGCAACCCAGAAAACTCAATCGGAGCGTTCTGATGAGAAAATAACTCCCAAATTAATTGGTGAGGGACTAGGACTCAACATGGAGGCTTTGAAGAGACAGCGTGGCCCTGGGTCAAAAGGCTGGTTTATGGAAACTCTATGTCTGTCAACAGGACATTGTATCATGTTATACAAGCAGTAGAACCCAGCCAGGGATGCGACATTACCCCTTAGATCTTACTACTTAACACCCCAGACTTCAATACATGAGAATATTATGTGTGGGTGGATTTCAACAAAAGATCAGTAAATCTCCTTGTAACAGCAAAGATGAACTGAAAGCAAGGTTTATGTCAGTATTCACCAGCTTAAACAAGTAGAGTGTCCAAAAGAGTTGCAGGAGACTCAGAAGTCATCTAGAGGCCGTGGTTAAAGCCAATGGGGATTTTAATGAATTTTCTGTTTCTTAGTATTTCAATGTATCTTTGTGTAACTTTTCTGTGAAAATGCGATGTCAGTGTTATTTTCATTTTGACGTAATTTAGATGACAATTCACCCATCGCACCATGTATATCTTTTTTTTTGTTTTATATTTTCTATGAAAGGCACACCTCGTTATCCATGTATATTTCTGATTAAATAGATGCTGATACTTTTTGCCTCATGTAGCCTCTTCATCTCCCAGGAAGCTTGTCAGCGTTTACTTCCATATACGGGGACTGTTAATACATAGAAAGTCAGCATTATTTACTTTTTTTTTGTAATGATATTTTTTCTCTTCCCTATAACATCGTTTATCTTTTGTAAGACATATTTCCCTGTTCCGATACACGTTCGAATTTTCTGTATAACCTTTTCCATTCCCGAGATGTTAAAATTAATCTTACTTGTTGCCATCTCCAACTCGTTGCTCGCATACTGACATTTAGATATAAACTTACTAATATTAGGCAAAGAAGTATGTCCGTATATCAATTAATTAACAAAATAATTAAGCGCTAATATTCTAAGTATGTACAAATTGGAACTTCGGTATTCGAAATCCTGTGTCTTTAGTCTGAAAACAAATCCCTAATGTGAATTTTTTTACAAACCTAGCCATAAACATCCTACAAATTTAATAAACATTTGGAATGAGTTTTTGATGAGAATTCGACAGAATAGAAAATATAGGAAGGCTGATCAAAAAATATGGGGGATATGTGTTGCAACAGTCAGTTATATGGCATGCGTGATACACGCTTAGGCGATCATGTATCTTTCAATACATGACAGACGAGGCAGATTTTTATTCCCGCAGTAGGTTGCCATTTCTTTCTGACCAATTACTATCCAAGACTACAGAAACCGGTCAGTCCTGCAATTCTCCGGTAGGGGGAGAAAAGGAGGATTCATACCTTTCTCAAGGGTATTAGCACGTAAGTGAATGTATTAGGAAGCAGGGTGGATAGCGGCTCGGATTGAGGAATCGGAGAACCGAGTTCGAATTCCAGTCAAATCCATTACATACACTTACATCCAAATACCTTTGGGAAAGATATGAATCCTTTTCTTTTCCCTCCAGCTGTGGTAAATAGCAGGAAAGACTGGGTTCTATAGCCTTGGATGGCAACTAGTCTACCGCAGAAAGAAATGACAACCTACGGCGGAAAAAAAGTCTGCCTCGTAAGTCATGTATCGAAAGATTCATGATCGACTAAGCGTGTATCGAGCATGGCACATAATGGACTGACTATAGCAACATTCCCGGTTCATTTTTTTTTATGTTACCACGTATAAGATATTGTGGAAAACTAATATTTTTAAAAGTTTCAACGGTGAACCGGCTTCATCAGTGGTTGGGGGACATATCAAAATAAATGTTTTTTCAAATTGTCATATATTTAGCAAATACATTTATACTGAACTTTAAAATATCTTTGAAACGTAAAATGTGTTTCATTGTACATATTACCAATGGAGTTAATGTATTACGCATTTGAAATACCAGTTCCCATATCTCCACCAATACTGATGGAAGTATCTCCAGCCTCGCCAGTGCCGGAATTAATTCTATCCGAAAACTTCTAATGCATCACATCTCACCAGCAAAAAATTTAGTCACACAGAAAAGTACTACGAAGAGGTAAAAAGTCAAAAATTATGTCCTGACATCAAAAAAAAAAAAAACAAAAACAAAAGAAAAAGAGGTATTGAGCAAAATTTAATGGGAAAATTACCTCAGCGAGATGTGTTTTAATTGAATGTTATACTCTCCCTAACGCCTATGTGGACTGTCTATATTAGTAGCTATATCTGGTGAGCACAGGGTATACCTGTGGTCTTGCTCCGCCAATTAGAGCTTGCTTCGGCAATTAGTTGGAGATTCATCTCCAGCTAAGCAAGTCTACGTGGAATTTTTGCCCGAGATTACGGGCTCCGATACCCCACGTTATATTCGTTCTTGTGCCACATCTGACCGCGTGGGACGGTTGGCAAATGTCCTTGCTCCGCCAATTAGTTGGAGATTCGTCTCCAGCTAAGCTTGTCGAACTTTCTGCCTTCGGAGGGAGAGAAACCCACACGAGGCTGTACCGAAGGGCAGAGCCTCGTCTGGGGTGGTAGACAGCTACCCGATCCCGTTTTTTACGGTGTCTATGGGGAATCTTTGCCCGATCATACGGGCTCGGTTTTACCCCCATTAAAAAGGGTCTTGTGCCACATCCTGTCTCGCGGGGAGGTAAGGAAAATAACCTTGCTCCGCCAATTCGTTGGAGAAACGTCTCCAGCTGTGCTGGTCGAACAGTCTGCCTTCGGGCAGAGAGGAACACGTAAGATTATATGTCGAAGGGCAGAGTCTCGTCCGGGGTAGCAGACAGATTTCCGACCCCGTGTATACGGAGTTTACGGGGAATTTTTTTCCGTAGCTTACGGGCTCCGTTTTGCCCCGCATTAAAAAATGTCCTTGTTGTACATCCTCCCTAGCGGTGAGTTAAGGTAAATATCCTTGCTTTGTGAACTGCTAGCCTACCACACGATTTCACTATTGTATTCTATTTTGCTATAAACCTCTCTTCATTCACCTACGCGTATGTTGCTCTTCCTTCACTTGTGTACGACCTATGTCTGTGTGTAGCCTCTTTAAGGATACAGCAGTACATAATTTTAATAAATATGCAAAGATAAAAATTTTATTTGGTATTTTCTCAGAAGATTATTAAAGATAAAATAGGTTGACAATTTAGTGACATGCACGATATAACTCGCTTCAGCAAATTCTCATTTTAATACCATAGAAAAGATAAAAATCCCGGTAGTCGACAGCTTAATGCTATCTGGAGATAACTTGTCTCAGCCTGCTATTTAGTAGAATCGATAGGATTAAATATTTTACTACGTGTGTTATTCTTTCAGAAATTGGCAGCATCTGTTTGTTCAAACAAGAGAATGTGCATAATAACTTTGATGATATGAGAAATGGTGAATATGAAGGTGCATTGTGAAAGGGAATGATGTTGAGTAAAAGTATTAAGAAACAGTAGAAATTCCTTTTGAAACAAAGAAAAGTATACCGAACTGTTATGCATTATCAATCCTACTATATGTCAGTGTGAATGCTGAATATTTCCCGCACCAATAAAGAGACTTGAAGCAACAGAAATTGGTTTTTACTGATAGATGCTGAGAATACCAAAGTAATGTGTGCAATGACGAATGTTTAGAATCACTGACAACGAAAAGTATACCTATAATTAACGTCAAGAAATGATAGGTGCCAACTTTGCTTCACGTGAAAAAAATTAATCTTCACAGGACCAATGAAGACAATATAAAAGAGACAAAAGAAATGAACCTAGCGAGTTTGAATAAGTATATGGCGAAGCAGGTTCAACGAGAGATGTCAAAATGGCAAAGAGCTATAAATGACAGCAAATAGTCGAGAGTCATGACCTCTAGCGTTCTGAAGGGTCACGGGACATAGAAAAGAATATATATGCAAAGTTGAAGTTATTTCATACGTGTTTAAATAATGAAACAAAAAAAAAATTAAACATTATTTTATATATTTCTTTATTATATATTAGGATGTTATGTAGGCGTTTTTAGTTTCAAGTACATCAGCAAATGATTACGAATACGAGCTTCCAAAGTAACGCTATTATAGACATACATTGCCGTTGAAAATTACGTTTAAGAACGTAGGTATTTAGTCTATATAGTTGTCTTAAATGTGCACTGAAAAATTTGTCTTGGCGAAAAATGTTATAGATTAGAAAGTAAAAAGAAATATTAAAAAAACAAAAATGATTTATAATATAGAAATGAGGTCTAAATATGAAAGTACCTACAGTTTAAACACCTAATGAAATTTTTACAAAATATTATCTTTTAATTACCTCTAAATAATAAAAACAAACTACAGAATGGACAACGTTAAACACACTTGCTTTGTTGCATAATGGCTGAATGAATGCTGTATTTCACAATCGTTCTTGTCATTATGTTTGCAGGCGAACAAGTTAAACATTATAAGCTTGTGTTTCGAGGTCACATTCTGACCGAAATTACTTTTCTTTCTCATTTCTTTTTATTTTGAAGAATACTTTTAATAAAAACCATGAATCTGTCTTTCTCTAGCTATGGATTAAATAATAAGGCGGGCATTTTTTATTACGTTGCGTGGGAAACACTCACGTAGAATCTTTCAATGCTAAATCTCCCTGAATAGGAATGGCTTCTCTCACGTCTTCTTGAAGTCAAAGCCACTAATTTTCCATGATGTCCCTAGGACCATAACGAGGTATGGCAAGTCTGATATTAATAGATGTTATAGTAATATTTTGTTGCATGCTTATTTTGTTCTACTGATGAAACAATTATATATAAAAGCGGCGAGGCAACATAGGATTTAATAAATAGGTTGAAAATGTTCTGTTGAGTGGCCAACGTGTTCACATTTGGATATTTTTCTTTGCGGCCATTTGAAATTAATGGTTTATCTGGAGAACTAAAGAAAGAATTTAATATAAATAGAGTAAATTGACAGAGAAATGGGTTTTGAAAATGAAGGGTAAAATTTTGATATATATAACAAGTAAAAAGAATTTTCCTGTGTAAATACAGGTTTAATAAATTATACCAATGGCGCTTTAATTTGCTTTGCATTACATTTCATATATATATATATATATATATATATATATATATATATATAGATAGATAGATAGATAATATAATATCATAATAAAATCATTTCCAGACCTAGGAAGATCAACAGAATGGAAAAATCACTGGACGGCCATTTTGTCCTATTTTGGGGAGAGCTTAAAGTGCGCATCCACCGTGACGATACAATGCAAGCATCATGCCATAGGTCCAGATTGCCTCAGTTATGAAGATGAAACTAAGTAATTAGGCCCAATATAGCGCAGCTAATTCTATTTCCGGTGGTTATACTTATCGAAGTATACATAAACCACAGAACTGGTCCCAAGAACAATGAATTCTTTCACCAAGTCGCTCCATCTACAGCATTAGAAGGTAGATGTGGCATAGGATTGTATAACATATCCCCCAAATTAATATTAATATATATATATATATATATAAAGAAATGGACAACGTCCGACAATTTATTTATTAAAGAAATTTTTATGTTTAACGTTCTTTTGTTATAGATACAAGTATTTAAGTAAATGCTCTGTTTATAATAAACAGTATTAAATAGCATTTACCGGCCTGAATGTCCGGGAAATTTTCATAGAAAATATTCGTCCTTTGACAGGATTCGAACCTGCATCCTATACGGAACAAATCATTTACGCTGACGTGCCTAACCTCTCGGCCACAAAGGAGCGTTCGGTAGTTTACAAGCAGTAAATTCGACCTTGCCTACCGAACGCTCCTCGAGAGGTTAGGCACGTCAACATATATATATATATATATATATATATATATATATATATATATATATATATATATATATATATATATATATATATATATATATATATATATATATATATATATATATATATATATATATATATATATATATATATATATATATATATATATATATATATATTTATATATACGTAATATACTGGCCTTGGTGTAATAATAAATAATGTAATGAAAAAAGTCACATTATAAAATAAACTGATAATATGAGTAATAAAAACATTCCTACCTAATATATTACTGGCCTAACTTCATAATAAATTGCCTATTCAAAGAATAAATCCATATCAATGAAATAAACATGTATCCATGCAAGCTCAACTGAGAAAATGCAAACATCGAGTTGTGATTGTGTTCATAGCAACCTTCATCTTTTGCTAAACTTTCAATAATAATAATAATAATAATAATAATAATAATATTAATAATATTAATAATAGGTATTCGAAAGAGATCACGTAATGAAACGTAAACAAAACAATGATTTCCGATGTAGGGTCGTGTGTAGCGAAAATGATATAGAATTTGATTTGTTATTTTGTTTATTTTAAATTCTTCAGCATGTGATTACTTTTCCAATAGCATCATCTTTATGTAATCAAAACGCAATCGTGTTATACTACATGTAAATTCATGAAAATTTACTATAGTTTCGTACCTCATCTTATCTAACAGTCGCTTTATACACGGGAATATACGATAAGGACGCAAAAATTATGATTGGAAGTGCATGTTCAAATTCTAAGTAAATTTCTTTGTATTCATTTCAGATTGATTATCTTTAAAAAAGGCATGAATCCGACTCTCCCAAAAAGCCTGGACAGACCTTAATGCTTCACTACGCTGAAAATGCCATGGAGCATCAATTACATTACTTAGCCGATCTTCTGTGATATATGATATGGAGAACACTGTTTTTCTTTTTGGCTTTACGTTAAATATTTGTTAGGATGGTTCCAGATAGTTATATAATTTAGATAGGAAAGAAATTAGGAGAAATAAAGCGTGAATATTTACATAGAAACGTTGTAAATATGGCATTGAAGATCAGGGTAACAGTCTGAATAATGTAAATAATGTAAGTATTCATCACACCTCATCTCAGCGATATTGACAAAACAATGTGAAGCTGTAATGAGCCAATATTCTCAGAGTAGTGGCCGAGCTTACGCATTAAAATCACAATTGAATGTGCTGAACTTGCTTTGGACATGAATACTGTGTACAGGAATAAATTAATAAGCAGGGAACGGCTTTAGCTGCTTTGAATCGAACTTTAGATATGGGTAGTTATCACATATTCGTTTCTATTTGGGGCTAGCATTCTCGTGTTTTGTTATGCTCATTTGACATCTGTAGAGATTGAATTTTCTACAGTTACGACAGCTAACACAGATAAGCAAAAACTAACCTATTTAACGACCTTGTGTAAATATTTGGCGATAAAACAAATAATAAGACCTACAACGGATAGTAAGCAGTGGGGAGTCATGATCGCCCATATTTCAAAGAGACACGGCACATAAAGAACATAGAAAATGTTCCTAATAATCTCGCAACGCAAAGCACACTTCGACGTGATAAAATTATGACCAAATAACGGTTTCGATTCTCACTGCGGGCTTTAAAGTTTCGGCTTTTTATCGTATATAAGCTGCGTTTACTAAAGTGTGAGCATTTCGATGTTATTTAATGGTTAGAAAGCGTGTATCGTTTTATCAATTACTTTTGTTGATTGCGTTCGATCCTCACTAGGTGATCAAGATTTTTAGCCTTGTGCCACATGTAAGTATCGCTTAATAAACAACTATAGCAACGCAAATGTCGCATGGTAGGTTTTAAACTGCAGCGAAATATGTAAAGCATGAAAAATTATTTGAAATCTACACACTGAAGTTCAACTAATATTTTAATTCTATTGTCTTATTAATTATTTCTTCTAGAATTCATAATTATTTCAGCTAATCACTTTGATTAACATATTATCTGCATAGATTTATAGTTTTCTTAATAATAAATTGATAAAAGTCTTACACATTCTTATTTACAACAATTAAATATTGAATCTCTCATATGAGTGACGATTAAAAAAGCTGTTATAGTGGAACACACCTATTCTATAGTTAATAGACTTTCCCACCTATAATAAGTAGTAGTAGTAAAAGTAGCGAGTCAGTCGCGGAGTTGGTCAGTCAGTCGATGTCGGACGACCGCCGTTAGTCGGATATTAAAGTATCAGCCACCACAACTAGATTACTGCGTCATTATCTATTATATCAAGTTCCTAACGTTTTGTACGTCGAACCTATTTTAGGGCCGACTTAGTACAAATACAAGCCTCCACTGTGAAACCACACTACATAACTTGGCGACGACGATTCGAATTCATACGGAGGAAGAAAAACCTTTCGTACTCTACAACAAAACCGAAGGCTAAGATTTCTCGGGTTATTTTATTTTATATTTTTTACAGTGGGACTAAACCTGTAGAAAGCCCAGAGGCCCCTCGATGTAGAAGGTTACAGTATGCGGCAGTTACCGTGGATAGATTGGGATAAGAATGGTTAACCCTAGACATGAAGAGATCAAGATTGTAGTGATCGGGGAAACATCAGTTCCACAGACCAGTGGTTCGAGGGAAGAAGCTGTTCGAGTGGAACTTATTTCTCAACGATGCAATATGGAGGGAATGTGGGTTGTTCGTCACAATGTGCGTGGTATAGTGAGTCCTGATCGTGATAGCGGAACTAAGAATGGAGTTCGTCCGAGCACTTTCCATGGAAATAACGATAAAGCAGTGACAGGTTTGACGGTGGAAATAATCCACAAGGACTCTGAAGAATTTTTGATTCTACCGAGACTGGAATGTTATGGTTGAGCGGCTACCATGCTCCCTGTTAGGCCAGATCTGGCTTTTATAATGGTAGAGGAAAGAATTAGGAGTCATGTACTTACTGGAACAGTAGAAGGAACCAAACTATTTTCCTGTATCTTTAGAGATGGATTGTATCTGCGAATACTATATGAGGTCAACGTAGAGGTTAAGACCCAATATTCTTTCACGGAGCCTCCACGAGTGGGCATTTATTTATCGGGACTGGTGGTAGCTCGGTGTTCGACCTAGTTTAGGTTTTCGTGGCACTGAATACAAACAGCCAGTTTTTCCTCCACTGAGAAGTTAGAGTAAGTTCGGATGGCAGATTAGCTTTCAATTATGATTTAAACTGGAAAGTACAGTACCAAAAATATTGTAATGTAACTGTCACAAGTGACTATATAACATAAAATATATAAGGAAAGAGCGCCATGATATAACAAAAAAAAAAAAAAACTCCCCACGCTGCAAAAATCTGTTGTTCACAAATAAATGCTTTTAGTCAAAGCGGAAGTATTGGAATAGAATTTTGGTAGATTTTTAAATGAAACATCTTCTTTTTATTTAAAATGGATTAAAAGGCGATAATGAAAGGAAACAGAAAAAGACTCGAATTGAGTTGAAATTAGATGAGGTGAAAAAATATGGCCGACTCTATTGTCTGTTTTTGTTTTAGAGTATTTTTTTTGTATTTTATTCTGGCATCAAATTATTTTGATTGAGGTTATTGTCCTGTAATGGAACATAACAATACAAAATGAACAGATTTTATAAATATATATTATTTGAATAATTTTTCAATCTTCTTATATATATATATATATATATATATATATATATATATATATATATATAGTTTATGCAAATTTAGGTAATCCGTATGGGTAGACCTGAGGAGGATGATATCCAGAGAGCTCAATGTAAAATTCAGAGCAGATATGTTTGAATAAACGACAGACCACGTTAAGATTCCATGTAATAAGCTATTTCACCATAACCCCTTTAACAGGGTTCTGGATCATCAGACTTTACTTC
>CAHIKZ030001199.1:127500-137500 GCA_903632075.3 Acanthosepion pharaonis
GATAATTTTTTTCGGCACTATGCCTAAATAAAAGATTTTCCTACGCTTACATCAATATGCGACCCAATCCTAATATATCAATCAATAATAAGTATAGAATACATACAATTAATATAACTTTTTCCAGGAGAGCAAAGTTTTGCTCAAGTGCTCGATAAAAAACCAGAGTCGATACCTTAAGAAAGATCCAATTTATTTATCTTTCGACCTATTCAATGTATCACGAGCACACCGTTCATGATGTTTAGGGATCCATATATATATATATATATATATATATATATATATATATATATATATATATATATGATTGCTTTCTTAAAGTTTGCAATATGATTTTCAATATAATATGACGCCATCTGTTTCTTGAATGTAATTCAAGCTCTGCATTTGTATGCGCAAATCTTATTTTCTGCTATTGTAACTTCGCGCCACGGACGACAGAGTTCTTCTACTTTCTCCATACATAAGCCAGGATCGTTTGTACGGATTTCACGCGGTTAGTATTGAATTTAAGAGAGAACCTGAAAGCTATCTGTTACCATTTGTCTTCGCCTTTAGCATATAATACCAGACTTGCTGGGGCGGATTTTATGATACCATTAAGTCTATAACTTTATTCCATCTTCATCTCCTGGATATCAATAGTTACTGTTTTGGGAATCGCAGTTGGTCCGGTAGGCTTTTGCAGGGATAACTCAATATTGCAGGACTTGAAATCGAAACATTGCCAGTAGCAATGTTGTCTGAACTTTAAGGGAATGCCATAATTCTGGCTCGTAAAACACCGGCCGGTATTACACGGAACAATTTTTAAAATCCGTTTGTGGATATTTCTGACAACTGAAGTATCGATCATATATGGAATGTAAAGGGAGACATTTGCATTCTCTGCTATACAAAATACGCATGCTCAGAAATATTTAATATCTGTAGCCTCATACAGTACCTTCATCGGCGGTGATATCTTCTACTTCAGTGTGTCATGTCAATCCAGAGCCTAGTTAATCTGGCTCTCCACAATTTCCTGTATTTAGGGGTCTTTAGTATCTTTCATATTTTTGCTATACCTCATAATCCTTGTTCTGTCAATAATTTACTTAACCTGGGGTATGCACTGATTTTCATTTGTCCACCTAGCCATATCTTAGGTCAAATTTTCCAATAAATCTTTCTGTTGTTTATGATGACGGTCGTCTTCGAGTATAGAATCCAGAGGTTAGCAGTGAATATTTCGAAGACAGTAAGAAAACGTTGTTCAGGTTAGTAGTGGATATTTTGGTAAAAGTAGCAGAGCATAGTTCGTCCTTCTGTTTCTCTTCGCCTGACAAGCTGGACTGGACAGTCGGGTAGAGTGAACAAAATGGCCGCCTTTATACACGACGGATTAAATGTTCTACGTCTTCTAATTGGTTAACCTTCTATTGGTGGACTATAAAGTGAGTCAAGTCATTTGGACTAACTCACTAGTACATAAAAAACTGCAACACTTTCATCATGTACCCTAGAACTTTCAATTGTCTATTCCGTAATTTCTCGCATTCTTAGTCTATGGTATTCACAGCATTGTTCTGTATAGCTACATTTCTGTTTCCAGACGTCTCTTCTTAATCTGTGATCAGATTGTCCAGCATTAATTGCCGATATTTTCAGCGAACTTTTCTTTTCTTTTCTGATGACATTCTAAGGTTTCTAAATACTACCCGAAGGTACGCACTTTTGCTATTACAATGCTCTTTCGGATTTCGATGTGGTATTTCCCGCACACTGATCAAACACTACTTAGATATTTAAATATTTGCACTTGTTTAATTTTGGTATTACCAGTTTATAATTTGCATTTTGTGCCGTTTCTTTTGCTAACAAACTTCTCTCTTCTTACAACTGATGTTTATAAATTGTTCCCTCTTTCTTTACGGCCTATAATAAAAACTCGGAAATGAGATACGAGTTAAGAAATATTTATTTGCATGGATGAGGAAGCACAGCTAGACCCCTTATTTATAGTATCTAAGTGATGAAGATTTCTTCTTTCAACGTGAAAAATCGTCATGAAGAGAAGCAAATCCTATTTGTCTATACAACACTACCTTCTGTAGGACTACCTGTAGATTACTTTCTGTGTCATGTAAAAACAGTGTGGCATCTGCATATCTAACTTTATATATATTATATATATGAATCCTAGTATGACTTTTAATATACCAACACAAGTTACTTTACAATACTATATATATATATATATATATATATATATATATATATATATGTTACGAATGCTAATTTTCTAAGAAGGAAATATTTTTAAAATGTTGGTGACAACGTAGACTTCTTATTCAAATATTTCCTCTTAGCTTGATATGCAGTATTTCTTAAATATCGAGTACGAAGATATAGGCCCTTATTTGTGTATTATATATTTGTGTATTCTCCTCAGGCAGCAGTGGTGTATGTTCGATTCCATATCAAGTGGGCATTTCGAATGTTTACATAGAAACCAATTAGATAACTTTTTAATCTCAAGTTTGCTAACGATTCTAGATGAAATGAAATTGAATAATACATAACCTTACTCTCCAAACTGAATGGAAAACTTGATCTAACTTGGAATGATGTTAGAATAATCCACAAATGTAAGGGGAAGGAAATTTTTTCCGCATCAGGATAGAAAAAGAAAAAGCGACACGCCCTACCTGAAATTACTAACCTTTGAAAGAATTTTAGCGGCATCAGATACGCAAATTTTATGCTCTGTCAAACTTCTAGTATAGTTATGATATCCTTGAAAATCTGCATGCAATTTCCAAGTTCATTACTTACTCTCAAATCTCTATGTAGTGATATGTAAATAAACGCCTCATTAGCATAGTTAAGGCATAGAACCTATATAAGTGTCCAAACATTGAGGGAAGAGCAGAATGCGTGTCTTGCGTGTTGGAATTGCGATATTCGGCATGTCGTATCCCGTTCATAATCTCACAGTTCTGTCTGTGTTTAGACAAAGCGCACCAAAAAACTGATTGGTGCCGGTCCCAAGGAACAGCTGTACTTGGATTTGCATTTGAGAGGGTGGATCGGTAGTAATAGTGATTCCAGTGCAACCGATGTTTGCAGGAGCTGGGCTATTTTTGAACCTTGTCCGGGTCCTCACGCTCGGGTTTCCCACATTAAACTGACGTTCTGTCGCATTGTTCATGTGTGGGGCGGCAAGTGGATATCGTATACTATACACAAGTACTGCATTCTAGCAGGAGCCAACTCTTTTGCAAATAATGTTATAATGTTAGCTCAAGCCTCGCGGACAATACCTCTCTAACGGGAGAGGTCTGGATTTATTGCCCAAAGCTCGAGGCGTTTTTAAAATAGGAAAGTGTCAAAGGTTATTGATAATTTTCGATGATCCTGCCGTTAAACACACATTAAATTTGACCATGTGTCATATTACGTTTAAGTCGTTGGTTTGTGTCAAAATAGCGTATGTGATACCCAAGATTAGCGACTACCGATTGATTGAGAAAATACGACGAAAATCACATTTTATAACATCTACTCAAATAACGGTAGTGTGACACCATTTACCAGCACAAAAAGAAAAGAAAGGAAAAAGAGAAAGGAAAGAAAGGAAAAGAGAGTCGAGACTTACGCTTAGATGATAAAAGAAGCCACCCACGACATTGACAATGTTATTTTGATAAGTCGCAAATGGTGAAAGGTTTCATTACCATCGCAAAAAAATTCTAAATGGATAAGAAAATCGACTATGTTCTAGTGGCGAACTTGTGTTATCGGGGATAGATAACAGCCGCTTAATGCTGACGAACATCTAATTAGCAAAGCTCAGACCGGCGAGCTAAGAACTCCAATTGACAATGTTATTTTGATAATTGACAAAAACAGGTGAAATACAGGGCTTTGGATAGATAAAAAAAAATTAACTGTGTCAGAAGGGCAAAACAATATTGTCGGGAAAGGATTTAATAGATCGTCTGCTAACCGCACACGAAGCCAACCCTGAGTCACGACTTGGCCGTTTTTGACAAGACATCTATAGGTGTTAGTATTCGGTTGTGATAACAAAACTATGTTATCAGGAATTGGCACCAAGAATGACTAGAACAATGGAACTGTTTTTTCCAGACGACGGTCGACTGTGTTTTGCTGGACGACCAACCATTCTGATAATTGGCGAAAATCTGACTGACGAAGTCCAAATGAGAATAGAGGTTATCACACTACTGGTCGCATTGTTCTGTTGGCGGCCAGAGAAGATGAGAGCTGCGATTAAGGAAAGAAAAGGAAAAGAAAAAGATAATTTTTTTTTGAGCAAGATATATATTTTTTCTTCCTAAAATAAAGCCAGCTGGATCACTCACACCCGGCTGGACGCCATTGGCCGAATGATAACGAGGGCCAGGCGGAGGTGGTCACGTGACGAAAGGAGGGAAGCCGCCGCCGCCGCCGCCCATTTAGAGGATAGGTATGAGAAGTTGCTACGAAGAAGTGGGGAGAACCGCTGACGCCCCTCTGAAATATGGTGAGATATCCATTTGAGAATAAGAGAAGGTGGGAGTAATAAAAGACTTCCAAAAAATGGAAAGGAGTGGAAAATTCCTAACCAAAATTAAAAGAAGTGGATATGGATTTAGAATTATCGAGGAACCTCCAACGCCGACAAACCCACCGCGGTTTTGGTCGGCGTCCATATAAGCAAAGTCGCAGCGAGCAAAAATCAGTTCGGTTGAGAGTTTCCCGGAGAGTTCAGCAGAGAAGAGTGTTCAGTTGAAGCAGGCCTCGCACCTGACTAAGATTCGCGCAACTTCCGAACTCATCTTCAATTCAAGAACAATTTATTTTGAAGAGCGACTTAGATCCATACCGCCAAAATAAGTTTTTTCGACTTTCGCCTGAAGACACACCAAGAACCAATTTCTTAAAGACCAGACAACTTAAGATTTTAAAACTCACCTTACAAAAACAACGTGTCACAATCCATATAGCGGGTCGGGAGATAGACGCAGTCCTATGTATCCAGCAACCAGATATAAAGTATTGTTATCCTTTTTTTTGATACCTTAAACTTTTGAGTTATCATTTTATTTCTTTTATACATATTTGTGTGATATTACCCTCGTTTGAACTCACTTTGCATTACGGCCCCAACGACTGATTGATTTCGTCTGCCTAAGATCAATTCACAACGTGGGTAGGCGGACTGGAGATCAACGCAGTTACTTTGCTAACCAGACGTTGGAAGCGAGTTGGGAACGACGAGGCTGATATCGAATCTAACCAGATTCCCATCCGAATCACCAAAAGGTTAGAACGTCACATTTGGGTGCCGCGACCGATACCAAGCCAGTTGGTCGTCACAAGACGGGACAACACGACTGACGCAACAGGCGGACGTCACGTTTGGAGCGGCGACACCCGAACGAAGCAGCGAGGAGCGAGCGAAGGCTGTGTTGAGGGACGTCACAGTAGGATATATTTGTTCATCAAAGCACTCTACATCTGTTGCTTATCATTTAAAGAAGGTTACAAAGCAAGTAGGAAGATTATGTTAAGTCAGCTGCCCAGGAATTAGCATCCGAATCCATGAATTTTCATTAGTCTGGAAATAACGTTAACAACAAACTTCTCTCAAACCCAGAAAATAGATACTCTTCCCGGAATGAATAATATATATATATATATATATATATATATATATATATATATATATATATATATATATCATTAAAAAAAAATATTTGTGGTATGTATGTTTTTGATCAGAATTATTTAAGACATTTACAAGTCTCTTCGTTATTTCAACAATCTATTTCCGTTTACTCATGTCTCTTTTAAATATTTTCTCCGTATTTCAGTCTGTTCATATCTAGTCATTTAACCAAGAGAGAAAATACCTGTATTTCTGGGATGGTGGGTACGCAGATATTGCTCTCCGCCAAATAAATATCGCACTTTATTCTCATATGAAGCAATAATAATCAATCATTATGAATCGATATAAATCGATTTTAGATTCATTGCATTGCCTCCAGTCATTAACGCGTACAGAAAATAGTGAATGGCTTTTAATTAGGCGTTCCGAGGCAGAGAGTGTACGCGCATGCGTGCGCGACAGGCTAATGATTTGATGAACAGCTAACGTTTTTGTTCGTTAATTGCTGGGTGCTTACGGTAGACGAAAGAAAGAAAGAAAGAAAGAAAGAAAGAAAGAAAGAAAGAAAAATAAAATGGGCGGAATAACGTAACGGCAACTTTCAAAAGAAAGTAAGAATGAAATAAAGAAAGAAAGTACGAAAGAGAAATAAAAAGGAGGTAAAGGACAATTTTCAGAAAAGAAAAGAAAGAGAGAAACAATGTAAATCAGAGCTGTATAAAAGCAGAAAAAATAATAAAGAAAATTTTGAAATAAAATGAGGAATAATGAATTAAAATGTTGAAGGAACATATTTTTGTGAGTTGATATACGCATTCCTCGAAAAAGAAAGTAAAGCGAAAAAATGAATGAAAACATTGAAATAATGTAAAGTAGGAATGAAAAATAAACTTCATCAAAAGAAAGAAAGAAAGCAAAAAGAAAGAAACAAAGAAAGTGATAGAGAGAGAGAGAGAGAGAGAGAGAGAGAGGGCGGAGAAAGAAAGAGAAAAAAAATGAAAGTCACAGTACATGAAATAGGGAATAATAGAAAATGTACGAAATACAACAGAGAGACAAATAATAGAAAAGATAAAGGAAAGGAAGAGAGAATTAAAAAAGAAAAAAAAACGGAAAATAAAAAGATAAGATAAAAAGAATAGTAACCAAAGTTAAAGAAATTGATAAGGCCGAGAATCAAGGGAAAAGAAATCATAATGGAAGACAAAAAAAAATAATATAAAATTACAATAGACGAGATATTATATTGAAATAATGAATGATAGACAAACCGAAAAGCGGTAAAAAAAGGAGAAAACAATTAGAATGAAGTTTGAAGGAGAGGATTTCAAAGAAGAATGAAGAAAAATAAAGAAAGAAATGAGTAAATTTGGAAGGCTCAATAAACATTTTAAAATTTGAAAAAATAAATAATGAGAAGAGAAAATAAAGAAAGTCAAGATAGAAATAAATAACTTATGAATAAAAGTATCAAAAAAGAATGTAAAAGAATGTAAAAGAATTATACAATGGAAAAGAAGAAAAGGCAGCGAAAGAAAGCGCGAATAAATAGACATTGAAAAGAGAAAACAAGTATCAAGACAAAAAGTAATAACAGGGAGTTTCAGAAGTTTTAAACTGAGTGCGAGAAAGTGAAGGAAAGAAAAAAAGAAAAAGTAGACAGGCAGAGAGATTTACAGACATAAGAAAGTAAATAACGAATGAATATATATATATATATATATATATATATATATATATATATATATATATATATATATATATAAAAAGAAGAGAAGTTAGGTGCCGCAAACGTTATTGGTTGTAATGTGGATTTATTTAGAAAAAAATATTATGCTTTGTTTTACATAATTTTACGACACGTGTTTCTGGTCTTGCGACCGTCTTCAGGTAAAAGTGGAGATTTCCACATATTATTAAAAATAATTAATTTTTCCTCATGTTCAATGTTAAATATTCTCGATATGAGACATTTTTTGTTTGTGTGTTGGTAATCTGAATTTCTTTCTTGAATTGGCCGATTCAAGAAAGAAATTCAGATTACCAGATTTTACGTGTCGTAAAATTATGTAAAACAAAGCATAATATTTTTTCTAAATAAATCCACATTACAACCAAAAACGTTTGCGTCACCTCTCTTCTCTTTTTAACATACATACTTTTCTCTCGTTGGTACCACTGCATTATATTTTATATTATATTATATATATATATATATATATATATATATATATATATATACTTTTAATCTCTAGTAGAATGGTGTAAATAAACATGGAGATTGGAATTCGAATTTAAAAATAGAGTAACTGGGGAAAAAATTTGGAAAAAAAGCAGAAAACACTAAAAGACATCCGAGTAGGCCGAAAAGATTGCCGAGTGTCGTAAATTCCAGTCCAAAGACATTAAAAAAAACCCAAAACAATCGAGTAAAATTAGAAAAGACGTAAAGTGCTCCATACACTAAGTAGACCAGAGTATAAAAAATCCTAATGAGCCAGAAACTACATACCTAAGTTTCACCTAAATGGATCTTCAGGCTAAGCTGCCTCTTACCCTGAAGATCCATTTAGATGAAACCTAGATAGGTAGTTTCTGGCTCACTATTATATATATATATATATATATATATATATATATATATATATATATATATATATATATATATATATATATATATGAATTTTCTAAAAGTAAAGGATTTTTTCATTAAACCGACAAATTAAACAGTATATTTATTTATTTTCGTCTACCGAACTTAGGTTCGAGGAATCTTATTAAAGTAAATTAGCCGCTCTCCGTCAGGTTTCGAATCTGCGATCACTTTGTCCAGAGGAAGGTGCCGTTACACCAGAACGTATTAAGCTACAGAAAACAGCCGATAAGGCAAGGACACACAAACATAGATAGATAGATAGATAGATAGATAGATAGATAGGATATAATTTGTTAACGTGCAAATTTTAATTACATTGTTCCTGTTTGAATATAAATTGGCGTAAATCCGTATCAGTTTCTCTTCAATATTCTTCATGATTCCGTTCACGTATTTACAAGTAAGCCCGATCATGATAACCATCTCTCGCCAATATGACTATTCACTCTCCGTTACTTCTGTGAGATATTGTCACAACATGAGCTGTGTTTTAAAATGCCACATTTAAAATATGATAGAGATCTTTTATATTCTTTTTTTTTTCCTTCTTTACCTAGGTCAAGTGTTTTCGTCTGATTTTATAGATAAATAGAAATTATAGATTTTTGGGGGTACTTTCTGCGTTTCTATTAGAAGGCTTAAGATTTTTTCGTTGTTTCCGTCCAAAATAGGTCACCTATACTCAGAATCAGAAGGAAACAAATAAAATTTCTAGGACATAAAATATGTAAGGGAGGTTTGGAGAATTTGAAACTCACAATAATTATCGAACGTAACAGAGATAGGGGACGCAGCAGGTCACCATTCTGACGGTTTTGTTTAAATAAACCCCGGAGCAGGGAGTGGTACGGTTAGCAAATTAGAAACGTTGCAAGTAGCTACATGGGATAGACAGCTTTGAAGAGTCATAATAGCCTACACACTGAAGAGGATGATACAAATAATAATAATAATAATAATAATAATAATAATAAGAAGAAGAAGAAGAAGAAGAAGAAATAAGGACAGCATACAAAGAATACAAAGCAGATGAAAGTAACTCGAGGAATGATGCGAAATGAACGACCATGGAAAACCTAAGAACTATCAGAGAATGAGCTACACTGATATTTCAAGAGATATTCAAAGTAAATGAGAAACTTTATGATTAATAAGAATAAATAACTCGCTGAGCGAGCCGTTAGCCATTCCTTGGTGCAGACGCCAGTTTAGGCGTATTTCTGTTACTTTGACATGCAGAGATCGGACAAGTGTTAAAATACTATAATTATACTAATAATTCTTTAATTAGCGTATCGGCTCAAAATGTGGTATTTATTTAATAAGTCTAATACGATCCCGATGATATATGTTTTTTTTCTAGCGCAATAATCAATGTCTTCTGAACTGTTTTCTTTGTGTAATTACATTTCTACTGCACAAAATGAGGAAAAAGGACAAGGAAACATTAAACACTGACAAAACATATTCTTCTTCTCCTTCTTCTTCGTCAATGTGTACTGTCCCTCAGGACGTTGTTGATCAAGGTTTTCTATAAGTTCTTGTCCTTTGTAGCTCTTAATAAATATATCTTCTTGTTATCTCTTCATAACCTTGATCAGTTCTCCATTTACTCATGCTCGCTAGGTAGGCAGTTTATGCGTTGTCTTCCAATGGGCCTCTATCCTGGGAGTATCAAA
>CAHIKZ030001199.1:142500-177500 GCA_903632075.3 Acanthosepion pharaonis
TAGAATGATGTATTTCTTAAAGTAAACATATTTTATTTTGAATATGTTTATTGAAACAAACATTTTAGGCCGATAGGTTTCTTAAAGTGGGCAACATTTAAACAGAATTTGCAAAAGCTATTTCAGCACTCATATTGTTTAACACGAGTATTCATTTACAAAAAAAAATATTTTAAGCATTTTCCGCCGATCAAGGCGGGATGCCACTAGTACGCAAGGGTTTACTGAGTGGGAGCGAGAGTAAAGAGGCGTGATGGAGGAAAGGATGAAGAGAAGGACAAGGAATATGTCTTGAGATGTCGATTGACATTACATTTGAATAGCTGAAGGTTATAGCTATCAGGGAAACAAGTAAAGGGAAGGGAAATCCATTGATGGGGGGTTACGAGACATGAAGCTATTGGAGTAGAAGAAACGGCCACATTTAACCGTTTCGACAGTGAATGGGGGGTACCGTGATGCCAGCCTAGTAGCACGCTTAAATTCATGCAGTCTGTGAACTAGCAAAAGTAGCTCGTCGGAGCAGTTACCGTGAAATTATTTGTAGAAAAGACAGAGGAAGGCGACGACACGTCTGTTAGAGAGCACCAACCAAATTGCTTATTCCTCTCTGGATCTTGTCGAGGACCTTAAGGCGAACAGTGGGGGCACCAAACCATATATGGCAGCAGTACGGAAGCTATTGATTCAATGCAATTATTCCATCTCAGGTCAGCAGCCAGTGTGAGAGGAAGCAATCGCAAAGAGGTGGTCTCGTGGAGTTAAGCATTAGACATTCTAATGGGTGCCAGGGATGGTTCCCTGTGGTGAATAATAGAGATCAGTTTTGTTTTAAAGGTATTAAAGTTAACCAGCTAATTCCTGTCCCAGCCTGCAACCGATTGGAGGTCCTTTTCGAGACTAACGTCCAGGTCAGTTTTGTATCGAGGCGGGAGTAAATAGTTGTGTCGTCGATACTAGATTGGCATCGGGCTATCGAGGCAGGAGTAAATAGTTGGGGAAACACCTGTTCGCGTGAACTGGAGAGAATCCGTTACAATATGCCTTCATTAAGGAAATAATCAACCTGAAATTCTGATCTTATCGGGAAGATCGTTCAAAAAGAAGATAGGGACAAAAGAGCTTCTTAGAGCCTTGTAAAAACAAGGATGGAGCCTTGGGAAATTAACCTCGGTTGATTAAATCATCAAACACTTTGGAAATGAACTGAAGAGAGGTCTGAAGTGTTCCGTTAAAGACATAGATTCATTACATAAACGGCTTGACAGAAATGTTCATATTAAGATTTTTGAAATAATAAACCTGAAATTATGTATCCCTTAATCTTTTCAAAAACGGTAAACAAAAGATTTTTAGGTAAAGGCATTCAAACTGGCCACAGATATATATATATATATATATCAAAATATATTAGATATAACTATGGAATGAATTCCAATAACCAACACGGCAATACAAAGTAAATCAGATATATATATATATATTTTTTACAAATAATATACCATAAAATGTTATCTACTAAAATAGTTATTTGTTCGTTATTTTGCAGGTCTTGGGAAACAAGTTCAGCGATTTAGAACAGGCAAAGCGAAACCATACTTTTTTTGTTTATATAGAGATATAGATTATATATATATGGGTATATAAGGTGATTAACTATTTGAAAAGAGTTCGGTCATGATTAAAATAACATAAGTATGTTATAAAATCACTACAAAATACATTTTGCCGAAGATGGTGTTGAAAATAAAATAAATGGTTTTAAAAGGGGATTAACGAGGGGACGGAATAACCAATCAAAAACGAAGTACAGAAAGATTAGACAACAAAATCCTGCTATTTATAGCTATTTGAATCTTTAAAGTGTAATATTAAAAAAATAATTTTACTAACTAATAATTAAATTTATATGATAAAATTTAATATTAAAATTAAAAATGCAATTTTAAAAATCCAAATTTAATCACTATTGGGTTTAAAAAACAAAATTATTGAGAAAGTTTATTCAATTCATTGAAATTATTGACAGGCAAAAGTAGTCATCTTATATAATTTTTTTCTTTTCCGTTTTAAGTTTTAAAGTTTAGAATAATCTTAAACTAAACAGGAGCAGACATAATTAGATACATATACACACACACACACACACACACACACAAATATACACACACTTTAAAAAAAAAAAAAAAAAAAAAGGAAGAGGTGGGGAAATACATGAACAACTCCACAGCGATTTACGAAAAAAAAGGAAGCTAACGTTTGTGATTTTAAATATATTATAAATGTCAAACCAGTAAATATTTACTTAAATAAATATATTTGTCCAAATATATAAAGATAAAAATGAAAAATATATTTAATATTTTCGAAAAACTAAAACGGTAAATAAAAAATGTCCAATGATTTTATAATAAAATTTCCATTCAAACTACGGCAGCAAAAAACAAATTAACACACAGACACCCCCATATATATATATATATATATATAATTGGATAAAAAACAGTCATGATATACCAAAGTTTATATGGAATGAATTCCAATAACCAACAATTAATATTCTTAAAAACATATATATCAATCCATAAAAATCTAAATCAGATATATATATATATACATATATTTATAGATAAAATAATTTATACATACTGTCTAACATACAAATATATAAACACATTCATACAAACAGAAAATCTTAAATATAAATACACATATAAAATAGACATACAGATTATATTATATATATATATACGCATAACATATATACATACATATATATACAAATATATTTGGCACAAAGCTGAAATCAAGGGCATCCGTGAGGAACGAACTCATTACTCAGTCAAGTGATGATGTTGAATGTATACATATACACACATACATATATATTTACATTCAACATCATCACACATATATATATATAAGACATGGATATATTGAAACATAAAATGGCTATTTTTACACACATACACACATAAATACGATTTTATAACCCCATATTTATGGTATAAATTACCTTTTATTTAATTACTTTTTTTTAAATAATTATATATATATATATATATATATATATATATATATATATATATATATATATATATATATTTGTGAATTACCGTAAGTATGTCCGTTATACAAAAAAAAACTAATCTATTAAAAATACCGACATATCATTATCATTTAAAGTATACGACCCCTACTTATTTCAGGGTTTTGCATTCAAAACTTTTTTCGTCCTTTCAAATTTTTCATTAAGGCATAGGTAACAGGGGTATAATTCAAGTGCTAACCAAAATATTTAGAATGGTGCCATGGATTCAAAATACTTGGAAAGGTATTCACTGTGATTAAAATTGCGAAAGATAACGAACCAATGTAAAAACTTCTTTATATTTGGATTTTCAATTGTTGAAATAGTACCAAAATTTGAACAGTTATTTTCTGTACTTCGTTTTATTGGTTATTTTCTTTTGTAACAATGCTCCCCTGATAATCGTTAATTCATCTGAAACTTTTAAAACCCTTTTTCAAACCATGCTTTTTGAAACAAAATGGCTATTTTTAGTGATTTTATAACAACATGTTATAAATTTTTATAAAATAATTATATATATATATATATATATATATGAATTCAAACCTCCGTTGCTTATTTCAGGGTTTTGCATTCAAAACTTTTCGTCCTTACACTGGCTGCAATTCAGTGCTAAAATTCTATATGTTTTATGAACTCAGTACCGCCTATTTTCTTTTTTGTTTCTGAGGCAACTCCTGCTTTTCAGAACATGTTATAATTAATTTGCTGTGCACAAGATTCTATATGTTTTTATAATCTATATTCTTTTTGCTGAGGCAATCATTTTTCACCAACTTCATATACTTGGCATCTGTCACCTTTCGGGCTTCCCATCTTTTTCCGCGTCTATTATTTTGACCTCAATCCTGTTAAGGCCAACCGTGTCAGCAGGAAACGCAAGGCCATTTCAAAATCGCCAACTATAGAACTCTGATCTCTTAACACTGCAAGTACGTTAACATTTCTCTAAGAAGTTGTCAGCCAGAATAAATATTCCAGTCTCCTACACTGTTTAGTTATCTATTTGATACTATAAAAACATTATATTAAGTTCTGTGATTTTCTTGAAATATGACCGAGTTGAGAAAAACTAAAAGAGGAAGAAAATGATTTCAATATAAGCGAAAGAAGTATTAATAATTCTTCGATAAGCAAGAGTTGTTAGACATAAGTAAGTGTCGGCCCCTGTACCGATCTCTTAATTCGATATTTTGTGTCAATTCTTAGGACATTTATGAAACAAGGTGTTTATTGAGTTTTTTTTGTACGTTGCGTATACCTATAATCATAGCCTGATGTACATACCTCATGCTGGGCTGTAGCTCTGTGCCATATATCAGCTATGTTTAATAAATCGCGACAACTGGTGGGTTAAGATATTGTGTTATGCTAAAATATAAATTCAGGAAGAGTATATGTGGGGATGTTTTTAATTCGGTACCAAATTTCCCCCTTTTCAATAACCATTCCTTTTAGAATATTATTGCGTGATATCACTGATAGGAACGAAAGTGGAGGTAGGTGAAGGTGAAGGTTAATGATGATAATAATAATGATATGTGTAATGATCACTGTTATAGTGTGTGTATATATATATATATATATATATATATATATATATATATATATATAGAGAGAGAGAGAGAGAGAGAAAGAGATAGATAGATAGATAGATAGATAGATAGATAGATAGATAGATAGATAGATATAATGATGAGATAGTAATGATCACTGGAGACAGTCTACAAAAGCACAGGCTAATTGTTGTGGATTCCGGGTTGAAATCCGGCACCAATAAATAACAAACGCCAAAAATGAATATAGGAAAATAATGTATTAACGTAATAAAACAAACTGGTAATGCAGGTTAGTAATTCCAGGAATACGGGTTAGTAGCAAAATATATATACAGTCTTTGGTATTGAAGTATCGCTGTATGACTTCTTACTGTGTCTACGTGCCCGCTCAAGGTGACTCTTGCTGGCTACGTTCGTTCTGTCTGTCTGTTTGTTTGTTTGTTTGTTTGTTTGTTACCTTCACCCTATGTGGCTCTCGTCTGTCGAGTCTTCACGTAGCAGTACTATATGTATATACTGGGTGAGTCCATTTGTATAAAAAGGGGAGAACCCCTCAACACTAATAAAGAAATTTGAGGGAGAATCGGGGCCAGGCGTTTATTAAAAATAGCGAGCAGTTTCTATTTGAGTGTCCGGCTGTCACTCCAACTTTAGTCTATATCATCCAAGAAAATGAGAGAATAAAATAAAAATATTAAGACAATTCTAATATTAATAAGTAGGCATGATTGAGTGTGGATACGGGTCGTATGTCAACCGTGAATAATGACTAAGTATTGTTTTTCGTATCAATGGTTTCTAGACAAGAACAGAATTTTTAAGAAATTAAAAATAACAAAAATATGATAGCCTTGTACGATGAGTTTTAAAATGTGGCACATGAAGGCATCACTGATTCTATTTGTAGCTGGAGCACTCGCATTGATTGGAAAAGTTTCCTATGGTCTCATTGAATGGATTCCTGGTAGTCCATGCCTTAAAGAAATAGAAAAGATTGTACTCACAATTACAAATCACATATTACGAAGAACTTTATTTATGAAAAATGTGTATAATCTTAAATATTTATACTAAAAACGATCCGTGGAAAATGTAATGAAGCCCTTTCTCACCTTAGGTATCTGTTTGGAACCATGAAGGAAATTTATGTACAACAGAACACCGTAAAGGAAACGAAAGATTCATAAAATATTCCAAAATAGTAGAACTGTCTTTCCTGACAAACCGAACAAATCAAAAAATATATATTTATACATACTAACTCCATCATAACTACAACCGAATATAATTCATCTAAACTCAACACAAAATTTGTCACAACTACATGGAAAAGAATCAAGTCTTAATCAATAAGAATCAAAACGACAAACAAAAAATTAAATGATGAATTTACTTTATGAATGTTGGAATTGGCAGAATGAATACATCGGAGAAACTTCAAGAAATTCTATATGGCCCCAAAATGTAACATTTTAAAAGACTACACAACAAACTCAATGGTTGTTCGCCGAAAGGAAACGAACTATAATTTTGACATGCTACTTTGATTCAAAGAGAAAATAATCCATTAAGACGAAAATGTCTGGAAAATGGCTTGATCTCGAGATCATCCACGGTAAATGAATGTTCAGTCTCGTATAACACCATTTATAGTAGATTTTCTGCTGTCGTAATATTGGTTATTCGGGCACAAAATGAGGGAGAGAAAAAGAAAAAAGAATACAGATGAATTTGGTTCGATTGAAATATATTCTTTGAAAAGAAAAAAAAAATCAGTTTTTCTACCGATCAAAGTTAGACTTGTCCAGAAAACGGTTATATAAATGAATGCCCAATACACAATTCCCCCCAAAATAACCGAATCTGCAGAGCTATTAAATATTAAATTCAAAGAATACTAACTACTGGAATGGTTTCTTCAAGAAGTAGAGGTTAATTGTGTTTTCCATCTGTATTGTATATTCAGTTGAATATTCTCAACGGGATTTACGGCTGAAAAGGAGGGGCAAAGCAACAGTGATTGGAATGTAAATCAGGGGGGAATTTAATATTAATAATGAATTTAAAATTTAAAAAATCTATTAAATATTAGAAGGAGGGAAAATTGATATTAATAATAATAAATATTTTTTGAAACTAAGGAGACAGGCAATGATATAGAGAATGTAAGGGAGAGTGAGGGAAAGATATATATTAATAAAAATAATAAGAAGCATGCGGTTTTTTATATCCTTTGAATTTATTTGATCAACAATTTGTCCTCTGTAGAAAATAAGGGTAAAACGATCATTGGTATGACACGGCGAGGGAAAACAGGACAACAGTAGGGGAAAAAAAATTTTAAATCAGAAAGAGGGAAAATGTAAAGGGAAGATAGAAAAATTCGGTTTAAAAACGTTGCAAAAATAACAGTGGGTTTTGTGAGGACTTAACAGGTGGCAATAAAGTTCGTTCGGTTAACAATACTTCTCATTTTTGTTGCAACGTCGGAATATATTCATCTTCAGATTGAAGAGGGATTCAATTTTCGGATGCTTTGCTGAAATTGTTGGGACATCCTCGTTCCTATGTTGTATTCTTGGCCGCTGCATTTTCGGACACCATGTGGCTGCTGGTTGAGTTTTACGGAGCTAAATTAGTCCGTGTTGACTCGTCGGTGGCCCAGAAAAAAAGAGGACGTGATAGGCTGCTTTCAGCCCAACCCAGGGGCCGGTGACAATGACCCCTACAAAGGGAGGCAATTCATTTATCTATATATTTTAAATAGAAGAAGAAGAAGAAGAAGAAGAAGAATGAAGGGAGAAAATCACTATTGGAGGAAATGTAATTTAAATAACTGTAGACGAAATTTAAGTGGAAAAGGGGTGATATTTAATAATAAGTGAGAGGCAAATTAAGCGTATATGGAATTTAAGGGAAGGCGAGAAAGAGAAAAGTTAATAATAAGGGGTGGGGTAATTCAAGAGTTGAGGCAATGTAAAGAAGGAGGAGGAAAAATATAAAAAAAATAATATTTAAAAAAAATGAGACGTGAGTCATAGAATGATAGAGGAAATTTAATAATAAGGGGAAAGAAAAAATAAGAGTATAGTGAATATGAGGGATGTGAGATGAAAAAAAATCTATGTATTTTCATCCAGGTTGGCATGAACCCAAAATGTATTTTACAATGTGCTTACAGTCTGACATCACTTCAGACATCTCATTTAACAGCTTATTTTGGTCTGGAGATTGTAATATTATCCCTCTTCACCTCCTTTATATTTCCTCTACTCAGAGCCTTTGGAAAACACAATTAACCTCTTCTGCCTTAAGAAATCTTACCGGTTGAAACCATGATAGCAGATATGGTTAAAATTCATTGACTTTAATACGTATATATATATATATATATATATATATATATATATATATATATATATATATATATATATATATATGCTGGAGGATTTGTGAGTTCCCTTTTTTCTATTTTATATACCCTTGTGGAACTATTTATTTACATTCGATTTTAATTCATATAATTAAAAATTGTCTTTTAGTCGAGGTCCACCTTTCCTACCTCAGTCACTTTATTGTCTTTGTATATCAAATTTTCTCAACGAATATCTTTGATAAAGCGTTGGTCGAAAGGTGTTCCTTAGATATGACCTCCATTTTCATTAAAGATATATATCAGTTCCTCGGGTACAAATCTCTATTTGTTTATATATATATATATATATATATATATATGTGTGTGTGTGTGTGTGTGTGTGTGTGTGTGTGTGTGTGTGTGTAAGTGATGAAAGTATTTTTCTAACTTCATCATTAAAATTCTAAAGAAAAATTAAATGTTAAATACCGTTGTATTTCATATTACGTCACAAACAACACTTATATGAGTATAACGTGAATGCAGTAGTAATGGATATAATTAAAATCCTCTATATTACTCATCTAAAACCTAAATTGTCAGACAGTCAACGGTGCATTTAAAATCTTTAAAAATAAAACAAAAAAGCATTGATAACATCTTCGTAGTCACTTTCTCCCCTAGTTAATCATCCCTGTCGCAAGATTAAGAAACCATTCTCCATATTTTATAACTGATAATCGATGCATATATATTTGAATAAGAAATGAATAATTACTTGAAAGCCAAAGATAAGGCTAAAAAATAATTCCTTTTTTAAATCTCCTGGTAATATCGAGTGTTATTTGAATGTACTTAAACAAGGATTTTATAGACCCTAGTTTATTTTAGATCGGGATTTAGGATAATTTTTATGCAAACACGAAGATGAAATAAAATAAAAGAAGACATACCTTTTCTTATAAAATTAAAATCGTCTGAATGCATATATGTTTAAGTGAGTGTGTGCGAATCTATTACGCACATACAAATACAAATCACATAAAACTCCTAGCATTCCTTGGTTAATTAATCACCACTACATTATTATAGACAATTTACAAATCGCAGCGATGCGACAATTTTATATTCGCTCTATTTTTATGTAGTCAGTTTTGTGCACTTTTGGGAGAAACGGGTCACAGAAGCTTTTTTAAGTCTTCCCAAAGTCCCTCGCTGATTGGTCTATGCCAACCAATCAGATCGTTTGCAGGTGACGAATAATTCTTCCCGCGCAGCGATTAGGACCCTATAGTCACTTATTTAAGCAATAATTTTGTTTAGCTAGTGAGAATTCAGCTGCCAAACGAATCCACGGTAGTTGAACCATGCACCGACCTTCTCATTCACACACACCACTCACATTATGAACATACCTTGTATATACTCACATAATCTTTTCTTGCACAGCAATTCTTTCAAGAACTATTATTACAAGAAACTCTCATGGATATTCTTGCAATGAACTTTGGAATATTAGAATAACAAAAAAGGGAGACAACTCTGGATTTTTTTCAACCTTTTGTTACTTAAATGCTTGCTTTCTTTCACATCTTTGTTCGATATTGTACATCTTGTTAAATACATGTTTTAAGTGTAACAATGTCTTTTGCTTATCATTTTTTGCTTAAGCCAAGTTTCCTAATCTAAAGTTAAATTAGCGTGGTGAAGTCAGCCACAAGTTTGTGTTTGGTATCTTATTTTCTTTCCACTTTTTTCAAGGGTTAATTATTTCAGAGACATTAACTGAATTTGTATAATCGATAATGGCAAAATTTTAAACGAGTGAGAGAGAGGGGGCATTATTTGAATACGATGTTGTGATCTTATATTCAAATAATAAAAAAAAAACTTTACAAAGTCTTGTTTTATCTCGACAACTAATAGAATTTCAATTTCTGCTGAGATCGAATTTTACTTGAATGTGCGGAAAGTAATGATGACATGAGAAATTTGAATTCGATGATCAGATAAGAAATGAACTAGGTCAAATTTTGAAATCGTTTTATATATAAACTAATTTCGATATTTCAATCAAGTTCAACTCTATGCGCGATTGTTTTATACAAGTCATTATATTCACGGTAAATTCATTATTAACGAACTTGTATCCTGAGCATTTTGGAGTATCCTTAATTTATAAAATAAATGTATCATGTGAATTTCAGATTACATTTTCATTATAAATATACCCAATAACATTTTCCTTTCTGTCAGGCCACTCTAAACAGGACATATAAGTATTAGGTAATATATATAATGCATATGAGTATTATATAGAGCACAGTCAAATCATCGACGAATGAATCAATTTTCTTTTGTTTTTAGACATGAAGGTGATCTGACTCTGTAGATGTGTATGCATCCAATGTGGCAATGACAGCGCCCCACTGGTATTTTATCGACGGAAATCAATGATAAATACAGAGACTCGCACCCATAGAATCATTGCCGCTTATAACGTACCAAAACGAGACTTCAATCAAAAAAAAAAAAAAAAAACATCGGCTCTAGACAATCCTGGAGACCGATGTGCTCATCCTGGTCTGTTTTTGCTCGAAAACACGCTAGGCAAGAATGAATATCTGCCCGATGTTCAATCTAGATATATGAAGGAAACTAGACAAAATCTCAATAACGCAACGTCACTGTCACTAGACAATGTCATAGAAGATGATGATGATGGTC
Organism: Acanthosepion pharaonis; assembly: GCA_903632075.3. NCBI lineage: Eukaryota > Metazoa > Mollusca > Cephalopoda > Sepiida > Sepiidae > Acanthosepion > Acanthosepion pharaonis. Next base: position 153,236 of record CAHIKZ030001199.1, read on the forward strand.
ATGAGATTTTAGTGTCATGTGATTTTCTTATGAAACACAAGGGAATTTAACATATTTTAAATAAACATCTATAGGTGTAGATGTAGTGATTATTTCCTACATTTTAGAAATATAATATTTACTAGGGCTGTAAGAAAGGAATAACTACAGAAGAGAAACAAGATAATTTTGAAGTTTTCGCCTGATTGAGCAAAAAATAGTGTTGTAAATAACTGAAACTTTTAATATTGATCAGGTAACAATCGGAAAATAAATTGAAATGATGGCCATGAAAGATAATTTGACACTATGAAAGTCGCCAAAATGATCGACGTAAAAATAAACAAGTAATAGCCAATAAAAATTGATTGACTAGCAAAAAAAAATGTCTGCCTGATATTGCGAATGTGAAGAAAACAAAACATAAATATTTTAGAATTTTATCTAAAATTGTCATCAGCTGCATGTCGCAAAGAGAGAAGTATTAGTTGGTAGAACTACATGAAAACTGATTTATCAATTTTTATTTCAGTGATGGGTGTAGAGCAATAAATAAGCTATAATGAGCCGAATAACTGATCTAAAGGTTGTAAAGTACATGTTAAATTCAAGAAAAAAAAATTAAATTAAGCATAAGTTGAGGTAATGTTTGGAAGAAGATCTGCAGGCAGAAAATATTTTTTGTCCCTACGTCTCAAAGTTTATTAATATATTTATCTCTTTTATTTCAAAATAGTGACTTATATAATGTAAGTTATTGACAGTGTCACAATGCGGAAATTAAAATCAACGACATGTAAACTCATTTGAATTTCACTAAGTTTCTATCTCTCTTTATTTCTTTTTATAGGTTTCTTATATTTCTTTATAGGTTTCTTATATTTATATTTATATTTCTTCCTCTAACTTTGTTCAATTTCTTTTAGCTTTTTGCTCATATTTACTTTCCACTTATTAATTTTCCGCCCACCATTTTAATTGATTTCTTACTCTACACATATATGTGTGTGTGTGTGTGTGTTAGTGAATATAGATAATATCCCACGTCGATAACACTACTGGAAGTTTCATGAAGTTAAAGCAATCTTCAGCTGTGTAATTCTGACTGTTATTATTAGATAGCTCTGTATTATAACATTAAACAGTGTATTTATAACACCTTATGGATAAATATGCTTACGTACATGCAAGTATGATCCTTTTTATACTACCAATTCCTATATATATGTATATATATATATATATGTGTGTGTGTGTGTGCGTTTGTGTGTGTGAGAAATAAATACTGTTGACCTACTAAACAAAAGCGTATCATCTTCACTAACTTAAGTTTGTTTCCTACACAAATAACACTCAGTAGCGTGATAAACTGATGCGTCCTACTTAAGGTCGTTACATGTACAAACACACATATGCTGTGTGTGCGTGTGTCCGTGCGTGCTCGTGTTTATATACCTGTGTTTGAGTTAGATATGAGACATAACATTTCTAGCCAAACCCTAATATTCTTAATTTTTAAATTTCGTTATGAAGTAGTTTGTCATCCGCAATATTGAATCTGAGAACTTATAAATAGTTTTTTTTTTCATCATGATATCATATGTTCATAATGATTTGCAAACCCGATGAAATCTCATAGCTGACTATTCAACGTCTGGTCTCTAGTTTGTAGAGCATGAAATCTTGGTATTCCATAACAAAAACTCAAGCGAATTGCTTGGCGACAATACTCAATTGTCTCTTTCGATCAGTAAACATGAACTTTACAGTTAGTATCCAGTTTGTCAAATATACCTAAGTAAAAGACTACATTGACCGATATGTGATAATAAAAGAACATAGTTAACGATACTACTAGTACTACTAATAATAAATGAAATGAAATTATAAAATAAACTTTTATTCCCCGGAGCATAAGCAGTATGAAAACGATTCACGATTTTGACTTTTATCCGAAAGAAAAAAATATTTGAACAGCGAAGAACATTTCGTAATTGACGTCATTGTCAAACCTTTAATCTTTTTACGAATGTTCTCCATATTTTTCTATACTTCCTTCTGTTTCGTGTTCATTCGCTTGACATATAATCAAATTCATTAATCTTGAAACTGTTTGTTCTAATATGAAATCCTGCGAAAAGAACATCTGAGTATGTTCCTCCCAATCATTTATAAGTTAATGACAAATAACTTTTTCAGAAATTCAACAGAATGAGGTTAATCGTCATAGAGTGAAAATATTACCTTCTCAAAGCATTTCCAAAAATCAGATGTGCACACTGTCCGAAATGAGTCGTTGAAAACAATAAAGATGTTACTATGAATAAGTCTTGAAACAATAATACTAATGGATTTCACAGAACTTCAGAATATGGAGAATCGCATCTTTTGAAATGTAATAAGTAAAATAATAAAGAGATATTGATAAGAACTTAAATATTCATAGAATGTTTATATGGATATATAAGGTCGATTTACATTCCAAACATTAGGCATAATGCCCAACCGTGAGTGAAAAACTGTGAACACCTTAAAGGCGTTCGCTAATAATTTAATTCTTGCCGTGGTCTCGATTTAACAAATCATATAATTAACGAGGAAATTGTCGAAAAATCCGTGCCAAACAGTTTCTTTTTCTTCATTTTGTATTTGGTAGAGACTGTCTTTTTTAAGAATATATCTATTCATTTAATGATATTTTAATCCCTTAGCATATCGTGTTATAAAACAAATTTGACATACATTTTATCATCATTCGAGCGTAGTCAGAATCATCGAGCCAATGCCAACTATCCTTTCTTTAGCTGTATAGTATTTAGTACGCCAAGGCTACGTAGAGTTTTGAATTCAGAGATGCTGTTTGCCACCAAGACTATAGAACACAGCCTGTCCTGCAATTTAGCCATAGCCTTCCCATGTTTATCAGCAAGTGAATGTAACAGATCCGACTGGAATTTGAACTCGACTCTCCGATTCCTCAAACTGAGCTGCTATCCATTAATCCACCATACCATTAGTCCTCATAGCAATACCCATCGGAATCCAGGACCATTTTCCTACTAGCCTTCAGCACCAGATTGCCCTGGTGGTAAAAATCAGGTATTTTGGAAGCAAAGAATGATGTGAGTGCTTGTTGCAAGTTTGTGTTATTTGCCAAGGATTTCCTACGAATGTTGTTCAGGGAAGGGCATAGATGATAATCTTTTGGTGCATAATACGCCAGTAATGTGAATGGCAGCGTGTCTCACGCCGTATGGTATCCCTGGGCATCGGCGAAACATGAGACGCAGCATTTTCATGGAGGGACAATACACCCTTGTGATCAACCTATGCTGGCTCATCCTGCTCAGTGCCTGCTATACACGTCCCAACTGCTGCGAGTACAGGTACGCAATGATGTCCGTTCGTAGCAGCACATAGTGAAATACTTGTCAATACTTCCACCAGATCGAGGGCTTGATCATGCGTCGATATAGTGGAGGGTCTTTTGGCGTGAGGTCCGTTGCCTGGCAACTAATGCCTGGCACGCTTAAGAATGTCAATCGTTTTTGCTTGTTGGGTTCCGACAGTGTGTTGGGTGTCCACTTGCTCCACTTGTAGACCTTCCTTATGCAATTCAGGTGAAGTTTGACTGTTTCATCCGAAACCTGGAAGTTCACCACTGGTTTGGCTGTGATCCTAGCCTATGGCCCCGTTTAGGTCCTCGTCATTCAGGACATATAATTTGCCACTACTCAGTTCATTAAAAAAGACAGATCTCTTGACCTGAATTTCCGAAACCAATTCCTGGCGGTTCCAAGCGTTATCCCCAAATACTTGACATATTCGAAAACTTGATGAGGCGGCGGACAAGTTACCTTTAAGCTCATAAATCAGACAACCCTGATCGTGTTGCTTTGATACCGCCATTTTTAATCGCCACTACTTGAGCTATGACTGATATGTGTACGCAACGCCCTTGCATTTCTTCAAGAAAAATACCCCCACACCCCCGCTTTACTGGCGCATAGCGTATTCACTTGCTTATCAGTGATCATTTTATTTCTACATGGAAGTACATTTTGGTTGCCTTGTAAATGGTATTTGACAAAAAATTTAATCTATCAACTGCTACCTAATTGAACCGACATCTTATGCATTCATGAATTAATTTTTGTCAGAGGTTATTTGAATATTTTCCAATTAACAAGGATCACCTAGGCCTTTCTGCACTATGTTACAAAGATCAAAACTTCCAATTAATTATGGATGGCAATTCCTCATCTAATAAATTCCGCGGAAGTTAAACGAATGAATGTTGTTTTCGATTATACTTTCATCTAGAATTTGAACCAGCAAGCTGAATAAAATTCGAAGAAATATCTGTAACGTAATCGATCATAACTTAGCATCTCGACGTCAGTCACTTTCGCAGCGAGGTGACGTGGCTTATTTCTTTCTTTTCGACAAATGGCAACTAATCTGACGAGCTTTTTTTCCTGGTTTACCGACTACAGAATTTAAGCGTGCTACTAGAATGGCATCTAGGTACCACTATTTTAATGTTGAAATGGATAAATGCAAACGCCACTTCTACTCCATCGGTTATTTTTCAGGCACTTATCGACTGTGGAAATCCCTCTCATTTACTTGCTTCTCAGATATCTCTAATTTAAAAAAAATAGTGCAAAGTCAATCGCCACCTCCTATCATCTTGAATCCTGTTCATCTTTTTTTCTTTTATTAATCATCTCCATACTCAGTCTTTTCTTTCACTTTCACTTTCACTTTCTATAACCCTCTGCATACTAGTAGCGTTTCCGCTTTACTTTGGGTGAAATTGATTTTATAAAGATATTGCAGAGGCAGAAATGGTAATATAATTAATGTTAAAACAATGATGTTTTTTTTCTAAATATTTAACGAAATAATAACAAGAAAATCTCAGACATTCAATGGAGAGGAAATGGCACTGGTTGTGCTTTATTGAGTATACCTACTATGAAATAAGACAATACTCAAAAAAATAGCATGACATGTTTCACTATTGTCTTACAGATATAGCTGGGGAACAGTCAGTAAACACCTTGGGCAACATGTTGTGATAGAAAGTTGACGTTTGGAATAGTGGTCAGAATTATTCATATAATAATGAAAATACATCACCCAGGTTTATTGAGACATTTATTAATTGGCCTTTCTTTCATGTCTTTTTCGGTGTACCTTTTATCTTTTTCCTTCAAGCCAATTTTCGCTTAGATTTGCGCACTTTCCATATCCTGCTATTGTCATCTTCCCCTTCCAACTTCATTTCTTCGCTTTCTGCCTCTGCTTACTTTTATTTGTCTTCTCTTTACTCTCTATTTATGTATCTGTTTCCAATTTCCTATTGATTTGTGATAGCAATCGAATCATCAATCGATATATTTCCTTCGTCGTCATTATTCTCACCGGCCTATTGCAATTTTCCCTGCATAAATTATCTCATTATATTTCCCGTCAATTTGGCTTCCCACCATCCATCTTTAATCGATTTTATTCGATTGCCGGAACACCAAGAAATAATTACGCTCATTCATTTTTGTATTTGCTTTTTTTATTTAGCTTAGAATATAGGCAAAGCTGCTGTTTTATAATATCTATCAATTGCCCATGATTTCGATATATGCTTATATCGCATATGTAACCGACTTTTCTCGCATGACTTCATTGATGACTCGCTATCGGCGAATGCCAATGGCTAGGCCATTACTTCTCATTCTGTAATACGCTTGACTTTTTGCCAGTAAGAATTTTTCCCTTATTTTCAAAAAATCACTATCATACTGATTCCTGGAACAGCGGACCCTTTTGTTCATTTGTGATTCATACGCCAACTTCGATTCGATTACGTACTTCATTCTCTTATTTGAAAAAGAAAATATCAAACCTACAAACATTCCCACACAAATTATATATTATTTTAATTACCTATAATCCAAACTTGCAGTCACATTTCTAAAAAAAAATTCATTCATTGTTAAACTTTCAATAATTTTCCAATATTTTTATATTTCTCGTCGACTACTTATTCAATCACTAATCCAGAAAATTACTCGTTTTTCTTTTCCATAAAGACTGGTTATGTCCGTTTATTAAAAAAAAAATCGTCTTTTATCGAGGATTGTTACACTCAATCCTTGGTTATTGCCTTTTTTTTATATTTTCTTCTTATTGACATTAAACTTACTTATTATAAAACGCAGATTGTGTGTGTGTGTGTGTCTGTACGTTTATATATTGGATCGGATTTCCTACATTTTTCAACCGATTTCAACAAAACTTCACAGGACTACGGAAAATTACCTTGCCGTGGTTTTGACCGCGCCAAAAATTGGAAAAACACAATTGTTTTTCACAAAATCAATTTGAAAACATGATAAAACACGATTCTGTCGCCAGAATAAAAGGGGGACAAATATCGAATTATACTTATTATAAAACCCAGGTTGTTTGTGTGTGTGTGTGTTCGTTTATATATGGGATCGGATTTCCTACATTTTTCAACCGATTTCAACAAAACTTCACTTTTTTTTAACAGGTAGTGTTTCTTATTGTCTTGCACACTTTTTTCTTTATATTTACATTCAGAATGCTTTAAAAAATCCATTTACTAGACAATTGTTTATAATAAAATTCTATTCAATCGATAGACTCATAATGATTGAAAACAATGTTTTTGTTTGAGTTTGACCAATTCGTTAACAAAAAAAATAATTAAGACATGCGTGTCCGTCAACCTTAAACAATAATCTTTGTCAGTTTTATTTTTCAGTCTTCATGATGGTCGATACTTGATCTATCTCTTACTGTTACATCCCCGGGCAACGCCGGGCTCTACTGCTAGTATATAATAGAATAGAAAACTGATAATTCTGTCAGTCACATATTTTCTACATTGTATTAAATTATGTAATGGATTAGCGTTTGTCTGTGTTTTGCACGCAAGTCTGACATGTGTCTGTGTGTACTTTTATAAATACGCAAGCATGCGTACACACATATTTTGGCAGAGGTATATGTAAGACATTGAAATAATACATTCCCCACCCAATCATTCCAAGCCACACCTGCCAAGCACTGAGAATTAAAATAAAAAAAAAAAAAAAAAACTGTGAAAATATTTTTAATCCAAAATAAACTCAGATAAGTATAAGATATTCTGAAATTTTCCGGAATTTATTCTGTGATAAATATAATTATTTTTAGAATTTATTTTGAAAATTATCTAGAAATATTTTCGATTTACCATTGAATTTATATATATATATATATATATATATATATATATATATATATATATATATATATATATATATATATATATGTATGTATGTATGTATTTAAACGCAGTACTAGATTGGCAACTAAGTCCCATCATTGTACAGTTTGAATGGCTACTAGATGCAGCCGAACGTTCATTGTTAACAGTTTCTACTATTACACTGATTGCTTGTGAAACTCTCTTCCGGCTTTTGTACTTTCTGACAATTGCGATCTTCGGCAAAGTTAACACATATAGTAATTTATTGGTTATTTCTTCCTGCTTTTTTTTGCCTTATTTATTAATGGGCATCTCTGAATCCTTATGAATACGTTGGACACTATTGCAAGTGGGCGTAATATGCCGTCTATGTAGTCCACAACTAGCAGAGGCTTATCTACTTCACACCGCTGGCGAGTAATGTATTTTGCTGATGTTATAAAGATTGCCATTTCATTTCCAACCTCCGTTTTGGTTACTCATCATTCAGTAACCCTTCCTAAGTTACAAAACTTTTAAAATTATGTATAATATTTTATATCTTATTTAAAGTACAAATCAAATATGTATGTTTCATGTGCTTTATTAAAGGATTCCTAGATCCCTTCATTTTGGGGATCGAAAGATTTCCCTCTTCTGTTAAGTCCATCCCATGGTAATACTAGCCCTGGATTCAAGCTTTAGTACTGTCGTATATATATATATATATATATATATATATATATATATATATATATATATATATATATGTGTGTGTGTGTGTGTGTGTGTGTGTGTGTGAAAATATATAGAAAATAGGAAAGAACTCGTTAGGTAAATAATCCAAAGTTCTTTAGTATTTTTTGTTATTATTTAAAAAAAAATAGTGCTCGATACAAAAGTAGAGCATAAATATAATTATTTATTTAAAAATATGATTCCAACTCTACATAAGAGTTCGAAAATAAATTTCGCTTGAAGAGGAACAGAGCTTACTACTTTAATTCAATTTAATTCAAATAATTATACTGAAGATTTCGGCTCTTGTCTTGAAACATGAGAACTCTTATGTAGCGTTGGAATCATATTTTTAAATAATTAATATATATATATATATATATATATATATATATATATATATAAATTATTTATAAAATATATATATATATATATATATATATATATATATATATTTTAATTTTTAATCAGATATTTGTATTACTTCAAATATTATTACATGAGGTACCAACGTGTTTGGAATGCAAATAACCCACTATAATTATGGATAAAAATGAAGTGTCCACTATAATAATGTTTTAATTAATAAAAACTCTCTTGATTCTTTAGGAATTGCTTTGTTTACTTTTGTCATACGAAAGTGATTAGATGTGGGGTTTCAGGAAAATAATCCGAGTGAAGCTGAGGTTTCCTTGAAAAGGACAAATGCAATATTGTTTGCTGTTATCTTCTTTGTGACCGAGCGTTGATGCCCGATGAACCAAACAGTGGTTTCACCTACATTGGGTTAAGTAGGTTTGTTATCTGACGGGGAACACATTTTCCTACTTACATAATCTTTAATGGGTAGGTAGGTCGATATATATTACACGCTAATAAATAAAAAGTGTGATTTCTATTTCAGTTGGTAATTTTCAACTATAACAACGTTTGAATAATATATATATATATATATATATATATATATATATATATATATATATATATATATACGTTTGTGTGTGTGTTTGTGTAATCATAAGTGTCAGTGTACACCCAAAATTATCAGTTTCTTTTGCGCCTATTCACGCAGATGTGAGGCAGTCAGTGGTTTATACTTCCTTGTTCAATACGTTTACAATGAAATCTTATGGCATATATATATATATATATATATATATATATATATATATATATATATATATAAGTTTCATTAAAGGCATTTTTTTATTTAATCTTTCTTGTTTTTCGCGTAAGTGTTTTCTTTCATGGATATAAAATGTATAATGTTTATAATGTATCTAAGAGATAATGTAAGTTGAATTTTCTCCTAAGAACATTATAATGATATACACGACTGCAGTAGAACAAGAAAACAAAATTAAATTAATTATCTACTATGAAAAATTAAAAACAGCTAACCTTATTATCAACAACAACAACAACACACCTGCACGATCATCTAAATTAAAGCACACCAATATTATTTATGTGTTCACATGTCCCTTAAGGAAATAGCGTTCCTAATCAAACCCAACTCATGAAGAATTGTTTTGGACATGCCACTACATGACTATCAAGAAGAATCATGTTACACCTGCTTGACCATAACTCAATTAGGATTCATTTAAATACACAGAGAAACGGACTAATCTTCACCAATAACATACTTGTAGAAAATACAAGTTTAATAGCCTCTTCTAGATGTAAAAAACATGTATGAAATCACTAAAAAAACAAGAAAATAACCCTTACTCTATAATATCGACTATGTGATGTCTGTTTGAAAATTGAAACATTCCTATAAATGTAGATAGATACATGAAACATCCATACATTTAGTTTAAATTATACATATACAGTGGCCAGCTATATATATATATATATATATATATATATATATATATATATATATATATATATATATATTTGGTTGGATAGATGTGAGTTTGTTATGTATATTATTTATATATATATGCGGTACTTATTAGAAAGCGCTCAATATCAGAGATAGAGCTAACATAATTTGGTTGGATAGATGTGAGTTTTTTGCTCTATCTCTGATATTGAGCGCTTTCTAATAAGTACCGCGCATATAAGATATAAATAATTAATTATATATATATATATACACTTTTCACACACACATATATATATATATATAGCTTACCACTCGTATTCGAGGATACCATTCTACAGCTCAGGCGCATTTGTGTTTATTCAACACTCACAGAGCTCACCTGTGATTTATACTGCAATTATGCTGAGCGGACCTTATTTAGATTTTCTAGGAAAGAGCGTGCTATTTAGCGTGATCAACAATCTGAGCAAAGCCAGCACGTAACTTTGTCCTAGCTCAGCTATCGACGGCATCAATTTCTCTCAACAAGGTTGGGTTGACTAGTGGTCCGGTTTTCAGACACTTTTTAAATTTGCCGCACGCTGGGATCGACACTCCATTCGGATAACATCAAGAAGATCGCCTTTCTGACAAATCGACCTTGGTGAGATTCGAACCCGGGTCTCATGGTCAGAATGCAAACGTTCTAACCACTCGGCTATATGTCGTTAAGATTTTACACAACTATTTTAAATCCTGGTAGGCCTTCTATTTCCCTTTGTCTCACTGTAAAGGTTAAATAAACCCTGTGGTCGTAGCTTCATAAATCAAATGTCAAATTAGAGATGTTAGAAGAAAGAAATGAATCGGATTTTTCATTGTAATGAAAGTCCCTTTAAATCAACATTTTATCTCCGTGTTTTTTTTCTTTTTCTTGTGTGTGTCTCTAAAAGTTGCTAATATTTGCCGTACTACGTTAAGCATGCGTAGTTCAGTAATATTTACTTAGTTCAGATTGCTTGTCACTAGGCGGAACTGATTAAGCTGGGGTTAGAGAGATTATATAGCGTCAGCTTCGTAGGTGGATAAGTGTAACAGACATCAGTATTAACGATGTTGATATCAATATGAATTGTTTCATTAATCATTGATGATAGTGCCTACAAAACAATTACGTCCACCACCAATTAGAAACTAACGTCAATTGATGTACTTTTCATTTTCTCTTTTTTTTAAATCGTCAGTAACATTTATTTATAAATAATTTTTATTTTTATTATAGGAAAATACCTTTTCCGTGTTTCCTTAATAGGAAACGGTTAATATTACCATTACATTTCATATTGTTCCTGTGAAGTCACTCTTTACATTATTTTTTTTATTTTTATCTATAATTAACTTTTCCGTTTCAATTCACCGTTATATTATTTTCTATTCAAGATTGTTTTTCCCTTCATTTTTCGCTCTTCCACGTTATCTGTCAGATTCCGCCATTTCTTTCTTTTCTTTTATATTGCATTTGTTTCCTTTTTATCTGTTTCTCCTATGTCTTTCTTTCTTTCTATTTTTCTTTCGTTCTTTCTTTCTTTCTGTCCGTCTTTCTTTCTTTCTTTCTTTATTTATTTATTTCTGTTATCTCTTCGTCTGTATTTTTATTTTAATTATGCATCTTTTTTCTTCTTTTCCTTTCATTCTTTTTCTTCTTTCTTTCTTTCTTTCTTTCTTTCTTTCTTTCTTTCTTTCTTTCTTTATTTCTTTCATTTTATCTCGCCATTTGTCTTTGCTTCTGTCTTTCCCGTAGTAATTTTATTTTATTTATCCACCCTTTTTATATCTTTATTTCTCCGTTTGTTTTTGTTTCTATCTATTCTTGATAATTATCTTTTACATGGTACTTCACAAAATACAGGAAATTTGGTACATTTTATTTACTTGCTGACATTTTTGCTACAATTATATGAAACAAAAGCAAAATATAGAAAATTAGTAGCTAAAAACTGAACAAAATCCATATCTTGATGTGGTATTCAAACTAAAGAAACGTGGCAAGTATTCTTGGTATTTTTTTCAGTCCCCAACTTGGATGTTCATTCTTAAAGAGAACAACCGCCTCGTGTTGAAAAGTTGATAACTGCAGTATACTGGAATATCAAATGGCTAAAAAAATATATTTTAGTTAATTGCTTTATTTCAATTATATAGTAACATATATAGTTATTTTTTATATATGTTAGTTATTTTTTCCCTTTATATAGTAAATCTGAAAGTTCTTGTTTTTATTGTGTGGGGGAGGGGCATCCTGTAATTATTCACCTGTTTTCTTTCTTTCTTTCTTTCTTTCTTTCTTTCTTTCTTTCTTTCTTTCTTTCTTTCTGTTTCTCTCGGTGTCCACCCTCTTTATTTTTGATTTGCCTTCGTAATATTCTTTTCATTCTCGCTTTCTCTCTCTCTCTCTTTATTTTTCCTCTCTCTTCTTTCCTTTTTCTTTCTGTATCTGTCTGTACGTTTCTCTATCTGTCAGTATTTCTTTCTGACAGTCTTTTTCTTGTGGGTAATTTTCTTTGACTTATGTCCACGTTTTTCCACTTTCTTTCTTCTTTCTTTCTTTCATGCGAAAACTTTCTCAGCTTTTCATCTGTTGAACTTTTTTCTAGACGGAAGTAGAATACATTGAAATGTTGGCTTGTTCCCGTTTCAGTTTTAATCAGTTTCATACCGCTGTCATCATTATGCTAAACTAAATACGTATTCAAATCCATTTCAAGCACTTTTGAACACGTTCATTTACATTTAATATCATCATAATTATCTTCCTACTGTTCATCATCATCAGCATCATCAGGTGCAGCAGTAGTCGTCATCACCAACCCACTACAGGATAGAGACATTTTCCCGAATCATTCCATACCATTTTCTTCTGCGCTCTTCTTTGACACGTCTTATCAGTAACCTCGTCTATTTCCTCCCTCCTCTTCATCTTCAATCTGCTTTTTCCTACTACCCTTCCTACCAATAGGACAGCAATCAAACTACATTTTACTCTATCTGTTATCTTTCCTTCTTGCTATGCTTCCCGCCCAACTCCATTTTAACGTTTAATCACTTCCATATCACTTATCTTGGTCTGTTCTCTGATCCATGCTGACCTGTTTCTATCATTTAGAGTTAGCTTGACTTCCCGAACGAAGATTTAAGAGGCTTTTGCAAGCTTCTTTCAGGCTCTAACGTGTCACTGCAGGCGACAAGTCAATAACCCACAGACCCAACCGGGAAGTATTAAGGTAGATTGCTGGTAAAAAAAATAAAAAATAAACCGGCAAATACACTGACGCTCACAGATACAGCAAAGATGAATTGTATAAAATAAAGTGAATGAAGCATTATTTCTCGAATTACAAACTCTATAATAGATTGATTTAAATAAATGACTATTCCAAATATGCAAAAGTTAAATAATGTGTGGGAAATTAGAATTATAAAAAAAATGACTGTGATCTAAGAAACTAGGTTATGATAATGGAAAATATCTGAAGTTTCATTATACCAGCGTAAGATGCCTTCCAAAAGCTAAAACAAGTATTAGGTACTAGAAAAAATAGTTAGAAACAAAGGAAAGCCTGTTGAGCTTCACTGTAATATCTTCTTCTTTCTTATTTTTTATGTGCCGTGTCCCTTCCGGATGTAGGTGATCATGGCCCGCCACAACTTCCTGTCACTTGCAGGTCTTAATATTTTTGTCTTTTTGTTATTCCTCCCAAACTCCGTTCTACCATCGATTTATTCAAGCTGATCAAGTACATTTCCCGTTGCTTTCCTTTGTCCATCTTTCCCTCAATCTGTCTTGTGAGTATCAGATTTCAAAAGCCTTCTTTCCTCACGTAGCCCCAGAAATCTCACTCGCTTCCCCCAGATGTTAAGTTTTTTTTTCCCTCCAAAACCTCGTTGATGCTCACATGTACGGTCCATATTATCAGCAGCATCATTCTGTAGAACATCATTTCTATTGCTTCAAGTCTCTTCTTCATCTTTGGGTAGATTGTCTAGCATTCGCTGCCACACAGGAGGACAATTTCAAGTAACAGTTCAGTACCCTTTTCTTTGTTTTTAACGAAATCTTTTTATCCCTTAATACTCTGCTTAGCTTTTGGAATGCATCTTTGGTTAGCCTAATACGTTTTTGGATCTCAGTGTTGCACTTTCCGTCTTCCGTTAGAACACATCTCAAATTTATATACTTGTCTAATTTTAGTATCCCCTATTTTTAATTTGCATTTTGGACTCATCTTTTTGCTGATAACCAAGCATTCTGTCTTTATGTAGTCTATATTTAATCCTTTCTTCTCGCTTAGCTTAGTTACATTCTGTGAGAGCTTTTGTAGTTTCCATTCCGTTCTTTCTGTCAACACTGTGTCATTTGCATCACTTATATTATTAACCCTAGAAAACTAACCATGCTTATATATTACCCAGCGTAAATTTTCCTATTTTTAATTACAATCTTCAGTACCTGATTTTCTTAACTAAACAATATGTTTTTAAATTCCTATTAACGTTAACTCAAAGTACAAAGTTTTTAGTGCCTGCATGTAAAATATTTCAAATAAAGATTTATATTTAACGTTTTTTTGATATTTTCAAATCAGGTATCATATACCCGTGTTTAGTAGTCGTGTAACTTTAATTGATGGTTAGTCTTCTAGGGTTAAGTTTGTGATCGCCAACAATAAATTAAGGACTTCTAATTCTCTCAGAATTGCCTCGCTGTATATGTAGATTAATCCCGGTAATTTTCCACGGAGACGAAGAGAAGACGTGAGGAAAAAAATATGTGGTTCAACAGAAGGATGCTGTGAATACCAAGGTGGGGGAATGTAAGCAACAAGTATGATTGAAAACAAATGGGAAAAAAAAGAGGACACTTGTTTTTAAAATCAGGCAAAATTACAGTCTATTTTTTCTGGACAACTAATGAAGAAAAAAAAAGGAAACAGCCAAAATTACAAACTACGAAGAGAAGTCATTTAATCAATCAAGTACGAAAATTTAACTATCAAGGTATTGTTTTAACTGAAGATGGAATATGCCTTCCAAAAGCTGAGCATAGATTTAAGTATTAGGAAAACTTCGTTAGTAACGAATAAAAGAGTACTGAAATGTTATATATTATCGCTTCTAATATATGACCGAATGCTGGATAATTCCCTCACAGATGAAGACGACTTAGAAATATGGTTCTACGGAAGAGTATATGAGCAAAGACAAATTTTTAGAGGAAATAGAAGTAAAAAAGATATTTATAGTTCAAATCAGAATGAGACAATTAAAATTTCTTGTGTGTATAATGAAGAAAGAGGGCTTAGATTATATGACACTCAAATAACACGCTGGAGGCCAGTGAGGAAATTAAAAAATAAAAAATAAAAATAAACATAGTGTAACCTCCGTAACCTTTTCGTATGTATATAAAAAAAAACAAAACAAGAATTGTTGTGTGGTAATAAGTACTGCATAGATTGATTAACTGATTTGTTTTTTTTACAGCTTATCAATCCTCATCAGGTTATTCAAAATCAGAATATGTCAATATTTTTTTGAGGTAATAAAGACTTAGTTACAAAAGTGATACTAATTAACCTATACCTGCGGGAGAAGAGATTGATTCATACCTTTTCTCAAGCGTAAGTGCGTGTAAGTAAACGAACCTAACGGGAATTGTAATTCGGCTCTTTGATTAACAATCCCCAGCCATCATCCAAACCACTACACACACATCCAAAGATACCAAATGGTCACCTTTCTAGGTACTAACTAGGCTTCACGTTGCTTAACTTCGGTGACCTTACGGAAACCAGTGTTTCAAGATGATGTGACCATAAGCCCGAGCTTACTTACAGCTATGGATGATACATAATAAAACCCTTCTTGATGAGGGAATATAATATCAAATTATATTAATAAAAATACAAAACATATATGTAAAACATATATTTGGTTTCTGTTTATTTTAAATTCCCTCCTTAACAAAAAGCTGTGCAACACCGAATATTCCACCACTTCGTTCCATTCTTCCCGATAGAATATTTTAAAATATTGATATCACACTGCTATAACTTTTTGGTGGCCTGCTCCAAAATCCGGACAGAATAATCTAGCTGATTCAGATTTTGGTTGAAGTTGCCCCAGAACTTAGTAATATTAGTCTTACAGAATTTCTTCACACAAGATCCTTTTGTTGAGCAGGTGAGTTTGAAACATGCCAGAACATATTAACTCTAGAAAACGTTGTAATCATCAACACCTATCATTTTCAAAAGGTTGTTGACGAATGGGAGTATCTCTGGATATTAAATCGTAATCATTTCACTTGATATTACTCCGTTTACTGCGGGAGCCAACGGTCATTTCGTGGTTCGAATAATGTAAGGTGTCTGAAAATTTTATAAGGACGAACGCTAACGGTGCAACAGTCTATCATGCCAAGAATTAGACATTTTGTAAGATGAGGAAACAAGGAGCAACAACACATTACGATCGTAATGGATGATCATATATGAATGAAATCTTTTGAAAGAGATTAATTAGAAAACGAGGTTCCGTAGAATATCCTCCTCATTTAACTGGCGTCACCAATTTTACCTTTTTTCTTGTGGGGACATTTCAAAGATAAATGCTACTCTACAAAGCCAGCAACAATCTTGTATTGAACAAGAATATAGACAAATACCTATCGAATTTTTCATTACATCTTGAGATTCCATTGTATGACGGTGGCAGCAACATGTGGATTATAACGGACATCAATTTATATGCATTATTTATATAATAGTTGGTCCAAGTTGCTTAAATTATTTCTTCCTAAAGCTTCAAAATATGTTTCATAAAAATGTAAACACATTTAACGAAAATATTCTCTGATGAGACCTTTACAGTGATGTAAAGGTTTTGTCAGAGAATATTTTCCAAGTGGGCCCATCATTCCGAATACTTTCTTACATATTTCCAAGTACATGGCCATGGCGGCATTCGGTAGGGTATACCTCGCTGTATAATATGTGCCTGCGTTCTCCTGCACTGCCAATCAAACGGTCTTTGCATTAACGCTTAGCAAAATAATAGTTTTACGAATCTCTGCATTTCCGTTCTTCGTAATCTCTGATTTAAGAGTGTTACGGAAATCACGCTTCAGTTGCTGAGTCCAGTCTGTTCGTCTTGATATTTTCTAAAAAAAGAAAAAAACCGCTATGTAATGTCACTTCTGGTATATACGCCATTGAATACAAGACAATTTCCTTTTAAGATGGAATTTTTGCCAATTGTTATAGTGGAACACACCTATTCTATAGTTAATAGACTCTCCCACCTATAATAAGTAGGAGTAGTAAGAGTAATAGTGTTATACTGGAACATACCTATTCTATTGTTAATAGACTCTCACACATATGATAATAGTAGTAGCAGTGGCGAAGTCGCTCAGTGAGTTGGTGAGTCAGTCGATGTCGGACATTAAAATATCAACCACCACAACTAGATTGCTGCGTCATTAACTATTATAACAAGTTTCTAACGTTTTTAAGGACCGACTTAGTGAAATACAAGCATCCACTGTGAAACTACTCTACAACAAACGGTCAGTCAAGGAGTCGCTCAGTGGGTCGGTCAGTCAGTGAGATGACAGTTAGTCGAATACTATAGTATCAGCGACCACCACTAGATTACTCTGCGTTATTACTATTATATCAAGTTCCTAACGTTTTGTACGTCGAACCTATTTTAGGACCGACTGAGTACAAATACAAACCTCCACTGTTAAATCACTCCACAACACCAATAGAGATGTGGTTCTACAGAAGAATACAGAGAATAAGATAGACAGAGTATATGCACTACGAGGAAGTTTTAATGAAAATGTAATCAAAAAGGACATATTATTTATAAACACAAAAGTACTGTGGAAAAGTAAGCGATACACAATTCAGAAAGAGACCTCGGAGAATTTGTCATTCACTGGATATATTGAACGGCGTATTGATATAGGGAGAACTTTCAAACATCATAAGGTATATTCCCTGTGCATTTTAGATAAATATTTACATGACAATTCTTCTAGTGGGTTTTTCTCTTTGTTTTGGTGCCAAGGTGTCATTCTTTTACAGTTAAAATGGTTAAATGTAACCGTGAGTTCTATTGAAACAGATTCTTCTCACGCTCTTCACGCTTCTAGAACTCTCTTTCACGTTATGTTTTACCTCCTTAATAATACATTCTTTTTCTCATATTCTCTCATATTCAGTAATTCTCCTGAGTCTAGTGGCTTTACTGTCTTTTTGGGATGATATCATTAAACAAAAAATTAACAGAGGTTAATATACCAAATAATTTTATGTAGATGACTGGGAGATGGGGAAATGGATATTAATGGAAAAAAAACCATTTGCTTAGAGATAAAGGTTCGAAAGCAGTGGAAAGCGATTATCATTGACGTACAAAGAAAATAAATTAAGGATTTGCCACTCAAAATATATGGTTGTTTACGTGGCTACTTTTCACTTATTTTTGTTTCATTACATGTACATTTTGAGAAGAGTATGGAAATAGTATCTGGCAGTCGCCCATGTCTTTTTTTTTTGGATGCAACATTGCTGTTGCTCATACATTGGAATTTTAGTCATATTTTCCTTACGCAGAAATATTTGTTAGTATTTTACAAAATGTATGTCAGTAAGTCATACTTAACAAGTGGTTTTCGATATTCTCGCATTTTTAAGCGAAAAACTTATTAGTTGTTACTTCGCTAACATCACAGATTAATATAGCATTGTCTCTCTACATATATATATGTGTGTGTGTGTGTGTGCGTGTGTGTGTGTGCGTGTGTGTGTGTGCGTGTGTGTGTGTAAAATTTCAGAAATCACTAAAATATATGTCTGTCAAAGAACAATATGAATAAAAAGAAAAAGAAAAAGTCACCTAAGCCAGCCTGTTTCGTCGTCTGATTGATTTTATCAAGGCAAGTATTTTGCCTTGATAAAGTCAATCAGAGGACGAAACGCGTCTTTATCAAAAACAAAGCATTTGCCTTGACAAAGGTCCTTCCGAAGACCAAATACCTTGCCTAATATCAGTTTTCTTTTTGTATTTATTTATATTGTCCATTTACATATATATATTCGAATTTTAGCCAAACACGTACGCACACACACTCACGCACACATACACAGACACAACATATATATATATATATATAAAGATATAAAAGTGAACATAGAAGTCAACACTTAGAGGCGACAGTGTGTTTCAAGCTAGATGGAATCCTCAGGCCACACACACGTGTGTGTGTGTGTGTGTGTGTGTGTGTGTGTGTGTGTGTGTGTGTGTGTGTGTGTGTGTGTGTAATCCCGGTGGGAGGCCCGCTCGAGTAGTCGATAGCGGCTTGGAATCGGAGATCCCAGTTCGAATTCTTGTCGAATCCATTACATTCACTTACGTGCTAATACCCTTGGGAATTGTATGAATCTTCTACTTCTCCCTCCAGCTAATGGGAAAATAGCAGGACAGACTGTGTTCTATAGCCTTGGATAGACTATGAGAACGAAATTCTGAATTCAAAACCTGCGGAGTGTCGTTTGGCGACCTTGTGACACGTAGTGCAACAGGTCTCTGTATTTGGCCCTTCAAAAAGTATCTTTGGTTCTGCACAAACCCTTTACCACTATAATCCAATCATATGTGCTGGTATCTGGGATGTATTATTCAAGCAGCGTTATAGTCTTATTTGACATCGACAGCTGATTCTTTTTAAAGAGTGTGTATTACATATACGGATGTGCGCTTTCGACAATAAACAAGTATTCTTCTACTAAAGGAAAATATAGTATGTTACTGAAATTTCACGCATTCTGTAGCCGTAATGTATACATGTATAATTTTCAATCGAATTAATAACAAAAATTGAACACCATACTATTACTGATTAAGTTTGATTGTTACAATAGTTACAAATATCTAAAAAATGTCAAAGATGAAAGTCAGCATAAAACGTAATCAATATATATATATATATATGCATCAATCATTAATATATCTGAATGCTTCACCCGTAGATTCTCCTTAAACACTATTCTTGAATCATCAGGAGTATCTCTAACTTAAAACTGAGACAATGGTGAGTGATACGTGGAGTTATATAACCCTTTCTATGTTTATGCTCTCATCTTTAAACTTGATCCCCACAAGGCTTAATGGTATTAGTGTAGTAGTCATTAACAAATGTCCCCCCTCGAACTGGCTCTTTTTCTCTCTAGACTCTATAATAAATGCTTTGCTGCCTCCCATTTTCATGTCCTGCTGTAAGACATCACCTGTTTTGAAACCACGTGTGAACCCTCTTACCCTTTCACCTATCGAACTATGAGATTTCAATCCATTTTGGGGAAACTCGTAGGGACCGTTATCACTACTGAATAGGTTAAGCATCTCTTATCGCAGGGCCTTTTTCAGACAGGCAATATAACTTTCGTTTCTTCAGATTAGCATCTGAATTACCAACGATAAATACGGAGTCTATCATGCTCGAGATAAAAACGGTGAAGCCCGAATTGTAACTTTGAACATTTTGTCAGGGTTTGTCACACAGGTCTTCTACACAAGCTGAATATGTACGGTGCCTTTGCACAAGTTTTTTTCAACT
The DNA here is from genome assembly GCA_903632075.3 of Acanthosepion pharaonis. Taxonomy (NCBI): domain Eukaryota; kingdom Metazoa; phylum Mollusca; class Cephalopoda; order Sepiida; family Sepiidae; genus Acanthosepion; species Acanthosepion pharaonis. The sequence continues at coordinate 173,720 of CAHIKZ030001199.1, forward strand.
GACCTAGATATTCATATCAAATAGTGAAAGGAATGTTATCATGAGCAGCCATTAGTCTAGATACATTACTACAAATGAAAGTGTGCCCCAGAGCTAAAAGTTTGGTCTTAATTTGTATTTTATTTTCATTATTTACCTTTTCCATGGCATCAGCTCTCAAAATTGTGTCTACGGTGTTGACACAACCATTTTCTCTAGTCTCATTAGTAACTCTGATTAGTTCGATGAGATGAAAATGGCGGCCTGTGACAAAAACCACCACCACATGGTCAAAAATGGATTGTAAATTTTAACGGCTTCAAAATTAAATTTCTCTCTGCCTTCCATTAGCATGGCTGATGTTAAAATCCAGGAAAGTACTCGCTGAACCTTCGCGAGGTAAAATTCGCAACTTACATGAAGTGGAAACACTGTATTGAATCCATTACTAGGTCACCTGCTAAGAAATGTGCTTCCATCAATCGTGCGAGGCAATTTTGCTCTCCAGGATCTATCTTACAGATCTATATGTCTACTATTCGTTTACGCTTAGAATATGTATGTCATCGATGGTTACTTGTTCGCACAATATACCTTGCGCTCATTGATAAAAGAATCCGCAATATTATGGGTCTTTATCTGGCGGATCGGCTTTATTCACTTTCCAACCGCCGTAAGTTTGCCTCCCTGTGTCTTTTCTATGAACACGGGGAGGATAAGTGTTTGAATGAGAACGTCGCTAAGCTAACTAGACTTTTAAAATTTAAGCTCAGTATTAGATTGGCGCCGAGTGCTCATCTATTTACAGTTGAGGTGGCTAGATATAGCCGTAGGTTTTGCTAGGTGTTTCTTTTCTTGCATTATTTTATTATATTTTTCCAATTTTTATCTAATTGTTACGTATTGTACTTGAAGTTTTGGATGAACTTTGAACAGTTTATCCGCAACTTAGATTACAATCCTCAACACTTTATCCGAAAACAGGAAAAAACTGAGAGAACCTTTCGGTACGTTTCACTCAAACGTGTTTGCATATATATATATATATATATATATATATATATATATATATATATATAGTCATCCATAATCAGACTGTTTCGCCCTCCTCAGTGTGGCTAGTAGTCACATTACAATTTTAAGGTCTTTTCTAAACGAAACACGCCAGCAGCTCATAGAACTCAATTCAATTTTACTTGAAGAATAGTACTTGATAGCAGTAGAGCCGCTACATATATATATATATATATATATATATATATATATATATATATATATATATATATATATATATATATGTGTGTGTGTGTGTGTGTGTGTGTGTGTGTGTGTGTGTGTGTGTGTGTGTGTGTGTGTGAAGCTCTGTTGGACAATATGTTAAATATGTTAAGCAAAACATATTTGTGTAATTGGATGATGGAAAGCGTTCGAATGATGTCGATTTAACAGGTCTTCATGACTGACGCATTGAGTTTAAGTGTTGAAGAAACAATGGATAGCCAGCCAATTAATTTTAGACTGGCACCCTGATAACCACTAGTACTCAGTCAGAATATATATATATATATATATTTGTTTATACACATACAGACATGCACACACACACACATACGTCATGTGCACTCACACTCACGCACACACGTCATATGCACGAACACTCACACACATACACACGTGTGTGTGTGTGTGTGTGTGTGTGTGTGTGTGTGTGTGTGTGTGTGTGTGTGTGTGTGTGTGTGTAATAATATAAATCAACATATTGCCGGTCTGTACGTAAAAGAAAAGGCATGGAATGAGGCCCCGATCAGTAGTTGAATGTGTTACGGCAGTGGTTTGTGACACTTATTTTCTTTATCACACACCCACTCATACAAACGCAAAAACAGATACACACATACACACACATATATATATTGATTTATTTTGAAATTCTATAAATATGTAAGAATTCTTTCAATAAATGTATTAATAGTGTTTTACAATTTTTAATTTGCATTCTACGTCATTTTCATCTTAAAATCGATCAGTTAAACAAGTCAATAAGAAAAGGGAAGTGAAGGTATCTTTTTATTTGTAATAATCATTGGAAATTTAATTAAATTTTACATTCAGAATAATAAAAGGTTATCATTCAGCATGCTCCAAACTGAAGAACCCTTTTGTGATTCAACTTGTCTTGTTATTCTCTTCAGTTTGGATCTATTTCTTTTCCTTTTTTTTCATTTTTTTTTCTTTCATTCCGGATTTATTACGCGTTGTGGGGACCGTTTGATTCCTTTTAATCTCTTTGTATCAGAAATAATTGCAAATTCTCTCTCACACAGCCTGCCTGCTTTTCAGATTATTTGCTTGAGCAATAAAACCGTTCGATTATTGGTTCTTTGATCCTCCGATTGGAATAACAACAGAAGTAAAGAGCTACACTGACAAAGATAATAATAATAAAATAAAAGCAAAATAACATCCATAGTAGAAGCAAAAGGAAGAAAGATTTTATATAATAACGGTGTAGCAGATAGTGAATCTCGTCGGGCCATTGATTAAATATGAAAGAAACTTAAAAGTGAGATAAGTCTATCGACCTTGCTTGAGGAACATAAAATTGAGTTGTGTCACTATTTACCTGAGGGTTCAATACGGTTCCTACGAGCCTTGGGAACATGAAAATAAAGGATGAGTTAAGAAAATTACCGGTGTAGAAATAGAAGTCGTGGAAATCGAAATTACAAGATGTGTTAAAATTTGGACAGTTAAAACTAATGAAAATATAGAAAATCCCGTGACATTGAAAAAACATATTATTATTATTATTATTATTATTATTATTATTATTATTATTTCTGTATGTGACTTTTCCTGATTCCTATCATGTAAAACCGGGTCCAAACTATGGTCTTTTGTCCCTATAGGAGAAATGTCATTTAATTGATAGTACTTGATATTATATGGGATGTACCTTGTAGTTCTATCTTTTGTGCAACTTGTATGTTGATGTTAACTGCGACACTGTACATTACTTTACTCAGAAGACCTAGAGCTACAAATTACTAGTGCTAGAGTCTCAGTCTTCATTCCCCACACTCTGCTAATCTTTTATGATAATATCAGGCATGTTGCCTTTTATTTCAATTTCAGTGTGAATTGGCATGTCCCAGAGGATAGTTACATCGTTATTTCTCGTAAATCTTTCTGGTTAGTGCTCATACCATCTCTCGTCGGTTTCGATTTTGTTCTCCTTGCATATCTTCCGGTGCACATATGGTCGACAGTTTCATCATATTTTCCGAAAGTTCTGCATTTCGGGTTGGCTCCATACTTGATTATTTGACAGTTCTAGAATCTGGTTGCAAGATTTGGTCCTTAGCAGCAATAATTATCTCTTCTTTCTCAGCTTTTAACCTGGTGCTACTTAGCCTGTGATGAGTTTTCTGTTGGTTCACATCTGCTGTTTAGATTCTTTTTATGTATTTGCCCTGCATCGCCTTGTCCCTCCGGTTTTATTTAATTTCATTTTGTCATGTTGTTTTACTTTGGCACTGATTATCATTATTATTGTTATTATTATTATTTTATTTTTTTGTATACTCATTTTATTCCTGGTTCCAAAAACAGTTTTAATGTATTTTCACTTAAGCAATCTATGATCATACATATTTTATATAGAAATATCCCTTACTGTTTGCCCACTGTATTAATTTCTTTCATTTATGGCCTATTATGAATCGCATCGATAAGTCTATTGTAACGTTTTCCAATCAATCCGATGGCTCCAACTTGATGGTCTCTATTGTCTCATCTTTTA
>CAHIKZ030001199.1:182500-222500 GCA_903632075.3 Acanthosepion pharaonis
TTTAATCTGTCCTTTGAGTAACAAATATCCCAAGCCCACATTCCTCCTTGTGCGCCCTTGAAATATCAACTGCCTCCTTATGATGTTATGTTTAAGTCGCCTTTTTATTTGCGTTTTCTCTAAAACTTTCTCACCTGCTAGTTCCAGATACTCCAGCATTCTTCTGTAGAAGCACATTGTTGTTGCATAGAGATGTCCAGCATTCACTGCCATATAGAAGGACTGATATTACGTAACTATCCAGTACTATTTCCTTTGTTTCTGATATGTCCCGGAAAGGGATATATTTGAACGAAGTAAGTGGTTTTGGCTACTATAACCAAATAAAATACGGTAGCAATAATCGACTGGTACGCGTCGTAGTCGCAAATGAGAAATATAGATCAATGGCGTAGTCCAATGAGCGTCGTTATAGACTTAGCTCTTTGACTAAGGCTCCTTGTCTCTCCTACACGTCTGTCGGTATTTATGACTGACACCAGCCAATCATATTCCAGTGAGGGGGAACACAGGTGTATGCATATTCCATTATAACAGTTTCTAACGAAATTTCATCTGTTTCTTAAAACTTTGCATAGCCATTGAAAAATGTTTTCCGCCGTCACTATACGCCTCCGGATCTCATTTTCTTATTTTCTAACCTCTGTTTAATCTCTTCCCTTATATTTAAAAGGTTGTGTTTCTTTTATTTTAATATCTCCAAGTTGTAATACTCCTGTTTTGCTGCCCGTTTTGCGATCACTAGAATATTAATCTCTACAAATTCAGAGTAGTTATGTACATCATATACTCTTATAATACGCTGGCCATACTCCCAAATGGTACGCCATTACAACCTCATTCAATTAACGGTTCTTGGATATTTTTATTGAGCAAACAATATAAAAAACGCAAAATTAAATAAGCCTCCATTCCATGAATTTAGATAACAGTATAAATAATATTAAAAAATCAGTTAAAATTATGTATCTGTTGAATAGGGAGAAACAACTTTCAGGCAGTTTATAAAATGTCTGTTTATTATAAAACAGACATTTTGAGTTTCCCTGATGGAATGTAAGGTTCTTTCTGTGATTTTCATCTTTCCATATCCATTTTCTTCGTTTATACGTCATTTCAATAGTTAGGCAATCACAACTCTCCACATCTTCCTAAACTTTCCTTTACGACTTATAATGCATTATCGCTACAATTTGTTTGGCAGTGAAATAAATTCTAGCTTTTTAAAGAATGGAATAATGCTGCCATATCTTGGTTAATGCTGCCAATTCCTCACGGAGTTCAAAGTCGATTTCGCGGCCTTGTGGATGATAAACTGTTGAAACTTGACTAATGCATGGAATAATAATACAACACAAAATGTACTTAGAACAAAATGTATTGAAACAAGAAAGGTACACAATATTTACATATAGTCTTTTGTATATTCTTGGGAAGACCTTTCCTGGAGAATGTGTTGACTTAGTCACAGCCGGGCAGAGTCTCTGGATTGAATCTGTTGATTCCTTTCCCCGTCTTCCCGGTACCAACCATATTTATATGGTCGGTACTCCACTATGCAAATTAGGTGGATCCTACCACAACATGAATTATTCTCCATCCTGCCACCGTTATACAACAGTTAAAAAACTTTGCCAGACTTTCACAACTCTGTCACTATTACTTCTTCCAGCCAATAGCTCAGATCTTCACAACAAAGTCACCGATATGATATGATCCTGGTGGTAAATCATACAAATTCCCTTCATGTTACTTTGATAAAGAGTATGTTCTACTTAGACAGATTCTGCCCTAGAACTGTCAGGTTTTGGGAAAAAAGATCCTGAGAGAATGAAGAATAACCAATCTAGTAGTATGCTTAAATTCATGCAGATGAGACAATAATAAAAATGCTTACCTGAAAATCTGTGATGAAATTCATGTCACGACGGGGAGAAAATGGCAGAAGCCGAGATACCAGATTGGTATCGATTAAAAGAACATTGAGATATACAGCAGGAGCAAAAGTCTAGATATTGCAGCAGTATTAAATATACGGACAAATTGTAGATTTGTGAAGGTGTATGATGTTCTGTCACCATGCAGTGAAACAACAATGTAAAGTAAACGTAGTAATACAATTCAAAATAGTCGCTCTACATTATATGAGTGGAAAAAATGAACCCAAAAAGTTGCAAAGTAGTTATAACGTTATTTTCCTGTTATCGTATTATGTTTTATTCGGGAAATATATATTTCTACTATTATTACTCTGCATCACATTGGAGCAAAGCTTATTTTAAAATTAGTATCAATTCATTTTGATTTGCCTATATAAATTTGTGTCCCGCGTCGATAAAATATGTATTTGTTATACATATTTTTGCATTAATATATTTAACAAACATGTTTCATTAGTCTAACATGTGCGCAAATCCCTCATCAAAAGACTAGCATGAACAAAACAGAGTTAGTAAATATTAAATCTGGATTCGTCTAAATTGGTCGCATTAGCCATTGTATCTCATTTATTAGTAATATCTTAATTTGAAAGCTATACCACTTAGCTATGCTTAGTCGTTCAGCGATAAAAGGCAGGTGCGATTCATTGCAAGAAATGGTAAGCTCAATGTTTTAAGACATTTTCCATCATGTGGATCAATCTCTTTTTCACTTCAATATTATTTCTATCATACTAAGAAATAAAAGAAAACTATCATTTGATGGAAATGTTACTTTAATTATTACTTTTTTGTCCCATGTTAAATATGAAGAACTGAAAACTATATTGCACCAGTTTTTAACTGGACATTGAAAAATACATATGGGACCATTAAAAGCATTTCCTTATCATGAAGCTTAAAAGCACCGGTAATCATACCATCTGAAAAATGGAAATAAATTCGCTATATATATACACATATGACCGTTTCTCAAATAGAAAACGACATCCAAAAGTATAATCAATTCAAATATTTATACGTAAGATGCGATTTGATTCATGTCATTGATTTTGTGACACGTTTACACATACAGGAAAAATCAGTTTTTGGAGACGTGGCAGATTATAATTAAAATACAGCTTTTGTCATTGAACTTGCTTCCATCAGGTGATGAAGATGATCAGATTTGGAACCATTGATGCCTTCCATGCTTTGTTACGAATCCGATATAGTAAAATCCATTCAAGTGCATGAATAGATTTCTTTTTGGCTGTAGAAAATTTATCGAGAAACAATACCAAAATTAGCTTTCAAATATTTATTTTCAAAAATAATTTAATCTAATCTGAGATCATTTTCAGGGATTAAAACATCTGTGGATGTAGATAAAATAGCTCCGTAAATTCAAAATAGTTTTCATTGTTCATTTTCAGTGTTTGAATTTTAAACATTTCATTTATGTAAGGGGAGTAACTTTTGTAATGTTTTTAAAACCTGAAAAGATTTTTTTGATTATATTATTTTTTAATTTAGAATTTATATATAAGTAATTACTGCGACAAACGTTTAAGAATTTTATTGATGTAATTATAGTTGACTTTATTTATTTAATTTTTTTTTTTTAATTAATAATTTTTAATAATTAAAAAAAGTATGAATTTAAAATTCCCAGCATCCTTCGTTCGTGCGCATGTGTAATGTGCGACTACACATGCGCACGAAAACAAATTATGCTTTAATGATGTTCTAAAGAATGAAACGCGGTACAACAAAACATTTATGACTTTGTCATAGATTTTTCCACAATATCGTTCTTGATATATAAAAATATATATCGTTATCGCATATAAAGCCTGCGATGGGTAAATTGTCGGTTAAATTGCACAAAAATGGAAATAATATTTTAATAGATATATTAACCAAAAATTACACAAAAATATCTTGAAGTGCTAAAGAGTAAATTTATTCAATAAAATATACATTGGCTTAAACCACGGCCGCCAGACGACTTCGGAAACTCCTGCAACTCTTCCGGGTGGTGTCTCTGTTTACGTTAGTGAATGCTACCGTAATCCTTGGCTTCAGTTCATCTTTGATGTTACTCTTGCTCATCTACTCCCCACACATAATAATCAAGGGTGTCACAGTCAGGGGAGTGAGGTGGCCAGATGTAAGAGGTGATTTGTTGAAAGAAATTGCTTGACATCATGACTGAATTCTCCTGCATGTGTTGCATGTTGCAGAGTCCTTTTGCCAGACAGGGATTTCCAGCAGTTACCATCTTGTCCCAGAGTAGCACAACCTACTCAAAGCCTTTGATGTAGGTCTGCGTATTGAGTCTGCGGTCCTTACCAATAAATTTGGGAGATCTTTTCTTCTCTGTACGAATTTTCCTTGCCTCGTACCATCGTAATCACTCATATAACTCTTTCCGAATACTCTGCCCTGTCCACAGATTGACACCCAAACACACTGAAATTTTCGTGTTGGAGCTTCCGGTGCAAATGCCAAGCAATACAGTAAGCATTTTTTCATTTTTTTTTTTTCGGAAGGAATCGGATAATGGTGCTCTTTTACTCACAGACGGTGCCAAACAAGACAAAGTCAAGAACAAGCAATGCGCATATGAGAAATTAAAAAAAATAAAATGGCGACAATTTAACCATCGCACCGTGTATATATACTTTCCTTGTAGTAAAAAAAAATCCGTATTTCCACATACTACATCTACCAACCGCCCGATGATTGCGTGAAAGCGTATGGCAGTCGTGGACGGTCATTGTCATTTGAAATTTGAATTAAAAATTATATGGCCGCTTCTCCATTTATTATGACACTGAGAAACTCTTTTATCCTGTGCTCATTCTTAAGTAGACTCTTCTGAGAGCTGCTTATTCTTATTTCTAATTGTAAATGTTCATACATGGGTGACTTTTGAGGCCTGGTATTTTATAACACTATTCTGCTTGAAGCAGTAAAATACCCTACCGTAGTGCTAATTTTACTCATGGCATTGAGCACTTTTTGTCCGACCGATTAACTACTTCTGATATTTATTCTACTTTATTTTTTTTTATCTTGGTTTGATATGTTACCCCTTTGGCGAGTATGGGTTGGTTTATCATCTTGCACTTGCCTGATAGTATACGAGTTCCAATTGTCATAAACAACAGCTACCGACCGCCAGATGATTTCGTGAAAGCGTATGAAACTGTCAGTCATTGTCGGTCACAGATCATTTCATATTTGACTTAAATATATATTTAGTCTCTCCCACCTATTATGGCAGCAAATTTTCTTTTTCTTTGCAATTTGTTGTATCCTTAAAGGATACAAACAGACAAAGGTGGTACTCGAATGAAAGGAACAGCAACACGGACGTAGATAAAAGTAAGAGAGGTTTATTATAAAAGAGAATACACTGCTGAAAGACAGTAAATAAGTTAGCAGGCTAGCACTCCCCGAAATCAGTCTCATGTATGTCCTATGCACACTACATATATTTGCTGATATACTCAGTCCACAATAGGGAATAATGAGAGTGGAAAATTCAATTATAACAATCTTAAGCAGACACTTTTGGGAACTGCTAATTTTTATTTTCAATTATATATATATATATATATATATATATATATATATATATATATATATATACAAAAAGTACACTACCCATCAATTTCTAATCCCATTTTTTCCTTTCATTTCGTTGTTGGAAGTATTACCTGATGATCCGGAGTCCTTCAAAAAGGATTTTGTGGAAATAAATTATTGTAATGGTACCATAAATTGGTCTGTTTTTTTCCTTTATGTATTTATGTATATATATATATATATATATATATATAAGGCTCAAACACTAATATTCCATGGTTATAAATTCTTACATTGGAATCGTAATCACAATCCAATTCATCAGACCTACAAATTCAAAAAGAATTCCAATGTAAAATAATTCCAATGTAATAAATTATAACCATGGAATATTAGTGTTTGAACCTTTTTATATTATATTCTTACTCTGTCCTGGACTTTGAGTTCTACCTGGATTCTATCCTTTTCGGAATATATATATATATATATATATATATATATATATATATATATATATATATATATATATATATATATATATATAGGAAAAGTAACAAGTATAGAACAGATCTTAATCTAACATGTTTCACTTTTTCAAAAAGTTTGGACAGTGATCAAGATAAAATGATGAAAAATTTATATTAAGCAAAAGAAACGCAGATTCTTTTTATCTTGATTTCTGACGAAGTTTCATTGAAAAAAAGAATGTTAGATTAAGATCTTTTTCCTGCTTGGTGGTTTTTTCCTAACATTTTATCGGATTGTCCATAATCGATATATATATATATATATATATATATATATATATATATATATATATATATATATATAATGCGATCTACCTTTGTTTTTGTTGTCTGCGTTTTTAACAGCATATTTATTTTGAGGATAGATTGAACCTAAATAAAATTATACATATAAGACAAGGTTCAGCACCCTCTGTGAAATCTCATGAATGTTATATCAGTCTGCAATTTTCGGCCATCTATTACATAAATGGAAAAAGAGGTCTAAAATGTTAAAACTATCGGAAGACTTTCCTCAAAGGGAAACAGTGGGATTTCACTTAAATTTAATTTTTGCTTCTTAAGCTTAACCTTGTAACTTCAATTCTAAGCTCATTAATGAGAATTGTCATGCGGTTGGCTGCACATGAGGTTTTTCGGTGCAATTACATCACTCTTGTGCACATCTTGTGATCGTATTAGAAATATCTCTATTGATCTAATTTAAAAACAGATAAGTATTAGACATTTCTTCTTCCAGATTATGCCACACCTTGTATGAATGATGATTTTACCCCCTAGTGGTAAATATTCCTAATAAGAAGGTTGCTTTCGAAAATTCTCGGACACCGAATGAAAATCCGAAAACAACTATTAAAAAAATAATGATGTCGACGTCTAGACCGATGTATCTCAACCAGGATGCACCCAGGTGCGCTAATGAACTATGAAAGTTAGCAAAAGAGTAATTTATGAAGTATTTTATTTTTAGAAAGCTAGTGACACCAAGCAATTTGTTTCCATATCATATTCGAGTTTTGTCATTTTACATTATAAACCGGATGTTAAATTACATAATTCTTAAGAAGGTTTTGATAACGATTTCATTTTTACCTTCCTCAAGGGATTTATATCTTTCATTATTGGACTCAGTACAAAATTAATATATTCGTCATAAATCTATTTTAAATGAATACCATATAGCTAATCTGCTGCAAACAGTACCGGCATACTCCTGCCATAATTCACATATTTTCAAATTCCATGACTATGTTCTCATTATTAAATTTAAAGTGCACCAAAAATTTTAGTTACACTGCAAATACGCCTGGAAGAAAAAAATAATGGTTAGAGAAAGCCTGGTATAGCGGATTAGAAAACCTCAGCCGTCATGACTGTGTTAGGTTTTACATGAGGCAAACAGGAACTATATACGCGTAGGTTTATGGTAAATGATCGTTATAGACTTCCGCCCATCTACAAAATGGCTTTAAGTAATAACGGTTCATGTCACATTTTTCTGGAAAAGATTCCATGTCAACTGGTGGGCTGAAAAGACACGCAACCATTCTTAATAACGACTAAAAATGGGTGTGTCCCATGTCTGTAAAGTTCTGTGGCATATTTTTGAAAGTTTCTTTTTTTTTTCCTATTTAAAGAACAATGTTCATTGAAGGCAAAATTTAAACTTACGCTAATGTCCGCTGGTGGTTTTACTCAACATTGAGGTGCGGATAACTAATTATAAACACACGGTCTCTCTCACTGACTCTCTCTCTTTCTCTCTCTCTCTCTCTCTCTCTATCTCTCATACACAAAAACACACACACACAAACAAACACACACACACACACACACACACACATATATATATATATATATATATATATATATATATATATATATATATTATGAAATAAGAAAATAGATTAAAATTCTCGAGACACTATCAAACGCTACAAATCAACACTGAACAAAATTTATGAGTATACAAGCAATATTTTTTAAATGTATTGGAGTTGACTAACAATTAACACCATTTTGCAATTTACTATTTCTGGTTATCCCCTTTGCGCTGGGAACGCTTGTTTATAAACAATGTAACCACAATCAGTTAATTTTAAAATAATTAGAGCAGAAGTCGTTCGCGCGTGTTTGCAAAATCACTGTCACAACTGTTAGTTACATTAAGTTTGTCTTTACAACTTATCCCTGAAGACGATCTCGGAGGATTATCTCGAAGGTACATGGGTTAACAAAAACTACGGCGGTCAACTGATGAATCTCAACTTAATATCAAGAAAATAATTTGAGACGTAGAAAGGATTATTATAAAAAAGACATATGTTTATATTATTTAATAGAACATGGGTGAATAACGATATGCTGCCTAAATATATATATATATATTTGTGTGTGTGTGTGTGTGTGTAGGTGTTTGTGGTTGTGTGTATATATATATATATATATATATATATATATATATATATATATATATATATATATTATAATGATTGCGAATGTTAGTGTGTCACACCTTTTCAACTTTACTCCTTGAGGCCGTAGCCCAACATATTGGAATCAAGCCGACTCTGTGAATAAATTACAAACATTCTGTGCCGGATCCTCGAAATTCTGACATTTTGAATTCCCAAGTTTCCATGACTGTGATTGTTTTCGGAGAATTTTCCACGTGATTTTTTGCGAAGAATTTTTTTGCATATATTATTTACATCATTTGGACTCTCATCCTCATCTTCATTGCCATATTCACAACGTTTCGCCCGTTGTACACTCCGATCTTCTTCAGCTGATTGCAGTTTCGAACCAAACTCTTTATTTCGTCCACCGGGCTAAAATGTTCTAGTTCCACGTACCATTTCGCATGTCTCAGTTATTTCCCTTTAATTCTACTCTCCAAAGATCTTTCGTTCACCACTCCTGTAGCCTGGTATTTAACTCTAGTAACTGGATCTAACTAACGTCTTTATCCTATGGGTCATGTACATCTGCATATGTATTTCCGGGATTTATAAATCTAATGTCTTAGCAACCGTTTTTACCAGAGCTTATATTGCATTTTCCGCTATTATTATCATATTTTTACCAGAGCTTATATTGCAATATTTTAGTTGTCATTCTGTATCAATCTTTATTACTCTTTCCCATATTATATTCATTTCTATGCTGAACTATTTTTGCGGCTGAACATATGTGCTGATTCCTTAGGTTTTCATATTTTCCAGCGATGTTCTGTATGTATTATTTCAAGTTCATTTCACGGGGATTTTTCTATTTCCCTTCATGTTATTGCTTTACGAAATTCTTGCTCTTTTACCTTAAGGAGGCGCGGCCTCTTTCTCCTTTATATTTCTTAGCACAGCTGCGCGGGATGTCGTCCACATAGCCCTTAGTCATGTTTTCCAATGTGTGTGGGGGGTCATACTCGCAAGAAGTGTCTGCGAAGTTTTGAACCCCTTTTGAATATTGCAATATGGACCACAGATATTTTGTATTTTCTCAGATAATACCTTCTCATCGTGTAGGCAGTCTGAAGCATTTTTCTGAGTGTTGTTATCCTCTTGTACCTTTCTATCCCAGTTTATCGAAGCTGCTGTCATGTACCCGGAGTAGTTGTTACGTTGCAGGGTACGGCTTATACTGACCATTTCTAGTTCATGTCTTTGTGTCGCCACTTTGCACTTTTGCCCGATGTTGTAAGCAGGGAGGATCCCTTTCTTTATACTGCATGGGTGGTAGGAGTTGAAGTTGGGGTATTGTCCGGTGAATGTAGGCTTGCGGCATACGGATGTCGTGAACCCATGCCCTATTCGAGATATTAGTACATCCAGGAAGGCGAGTTTAGTTGTGGTTTTCTCTCTCCATTGTGAAATGTATCGATTATCTTAGTTCCCATGGTCCAGTTGTAGTTGAACTTTCTCCTGGTAGATGTCATCTGCGTATATTAGCCATAGACTTGGATTTATGATGTAGTTTGTAATGCCATTTCTTAAAATTATTCCATACATAGCTTTGCCCTTGCTGGTGATAATGGGGAGCCCATTGCTAAGCCTTCATCCCGTCGATATATATCTGATCGCATTCCAAAGTGGCTTTGCCTACAGAAAGTAAGCATTTCCATCAGGTTATCTATTGGTATACTGGTCCGTTATCCTAGGGATGAGTGGGAGGCCAGCCTCTCCCTGACTACCGTGAGTGCATTCTTCGTATGTGAGGCTGGACGTGGATTAGATGAGAGCCTCTTTGATTACTTCCACGAAGTGTGCGGAGTTTCGAATATACAATGGTGACTTTCCTATTAACGAGGCGATTATATTTAATAGGAAGCGACTCAAAGAGTGGTACACAGTGCCTTGCAGCTAACAATCAGCCTGAGCCGGATATCGTCTTTGTATGTGAGGTAACTTTGTGTAACATTGTGACAACTGCCTCCATAACTTAGGTGCGAAGTGTTCCTTGTTCTTGATTATTATCTTTGAGAGTTTGCGTTCCGTTTTGCACTGTAAGATCTTTCTATACATTGCAGTAGTTACCATTCGCAATAAGGTATTCTAGTTTTTCTGTATATGCCGTTTTCTCCATCACTAAACATGAATTGCCTTTGTCAGCCGGTAGTATGATGATGTTTTCATTTCTCTGTAGTGTTCTAATCGCCAGCCTCTCCAATTTCGCGATGTTTGATTTGGGCGACTTAGCTTTCTCTAGTATCTGTCTCACTTTCCATCTTAGTTCGTCTGCTTGAGTTTGAGTCAAGTTAAATTCTATTTCCTCGATTCGAGCAATGGTGTCCAAGTATCGTATCCACCTGATGGTTGTGGCGAAGTTGAGACCCTTCTTAAGTACTGATTCCTCAGAGGCACTTAGTTGGTGTTGAATGATGTTCATAAAGTTCTTTCACTTTTTGGTGCCTCGTGTGCCACCGTCTTATCTTTCAATCTACTTAATTTTGGTACTTGACGGGCCTTGACCGCATCTGAACGATTTATCCGGGTCGTGATGGATCCTCTTTCTGTCTTTTTCATCGGTAATTCCATTGAAGAACGCCTCGAGCGTCTCGGAGATATCAGATTGTACTTTCTGTTTTATCCAACGGTTCTAATGGATTCTCTCTCGTACAAGGGCGTGTCCTGATTTCTCTGCGACCAGAGATGCTCTTCTTGAATTGACGGGAAATCTTCGTGCCAATCCTGAAGGTATGAGCCTGTTTCAGATGGTTTGAAATTCGTGCCAGCTTCTAGTGTGACTTTCTAATGGTTTCCATAATTTTTGTATATCGGGTCCGTACCGAACCTTTAGTATATGTCTAGATCTCTGAGATGAGGTATAATATGTATTTATACTATTTACATTATTATTATAGTTATCCCCATCTTTACTGCCATATTCACAATGTTTCGGCTTTGGTACGCTCCGGCCTTCTAACGTTGATTGGAATTTCGAACCGAACACTTTATTGCGCCCAGCGGTGTAGATTCTTCTAGTTTCACGTGGCAAGTCTCTTCCGGGTGTCTAAGTTACTTCCCTTTTAATTCAAATCTCCAATTTTTTTAGTTCATCACTGCTGATATGCAGAAATATAGAGAGATTTTTTGGACGATAACAATTTTTATAACTTGGAAGTAAATTTGGGAATAATAGAAATTAACTGCGAAATGCAGTGAAAGTCACCCATGAAATAGAAATAATTATTTATACGGAAGTTAAGGACTTACGTACATGGAATTGTCATTAAATTAAGTGGCAGCAGAAGAATTACCGTTGAACATTTAAAAGGGAAGATTAAATATTAATGCAATACTTAAATGCATCGTTCAATTTTGAGATCATCTTCTCCCGTTTATTGTTGCCTATCCTTCAGCAACTTTTAAACTGAATATATATATATATATATATATATATATATATATATATATATATATGTCTGTGTGTGTGTGTGTGTGTGTGTGCGTGTGCGCGGGCGTGTGTGTGTGTGTGTCAACTTTCAATGTAACCAAGTGTGAACAAAGCTATGTAGTGACATTTTATTTTTGAGAGATTTGTTGGAGTTGTTCAGTGATAATTGCAATTAATGATTTGAAACACATTGATAAATAAACAGAGAAGCCCGGTAAAGATGTAAGATAAAATCGTGAAATGATGATTGTTAGAGATCGTTTTATTTGATTATGGTTCAAACACTACCACTACACCTCTCGTATTTCTGGCTCGGTAGATATTTCTCCAAGTGTCCTTTATCTCACTGCCATCTTTCTCTCTCTCTCTCTCTCTCTCTCTCTCTTACTCTCTTACTCGACAGCTCTCCACTGTCCCCATATCGACAGTTTCCCCTCAGTGTACAAAGATCATGAATAAATAATATACTAATCGTAAGGGAAATCTTCTGGCGCAACTATCATTATCACTGATGGCTTTTCGGAGTTGCTAGCATGGGGCTTTTTTGGTTGGTAGAGCGAAGAATTCTGAATCGTTGTGTGAACGAAGCTCAGCTAGTTATTGTGTTTTGTATTATTTAACCATTTATTGTACAATTGTAGGATCGTTATAATTGCAAAAAGTAAGTGTTATTGCATAGTTCCTAAGTATGAATTGAAAGCAAGCTACAAATCGAAAAAATGTGTCGTATTGCACACCGAACGCATGAAGCAATGGGTTCACATAATCTGCTAACATGTGTGCTTGGATGCGATGAACTGGCATCATTTTAAAATTGCATTCGGCCAATACTCGGCATGAACATATCACGCAGAGAGCAATGTTCAGAGAAAGGAATGGATCAACAAAGTCTCACGAAACACTTCAGAGGATTCCATAGTAAATTTGCTCATCTACAGGTAAAACGTTGACGGAGAAAATTGCCGAAATACGCCAACCATTTTAAAGATATCAGAGTCGTTCCAGCACAATATGAATAGGACAATGCTGGCAGGAATACAGGCTTAGAATTCTTAGTAGAAATTATATATAAATATTTATAAGGTGCCCCAAAATTATATATCCATCTACTACAATTTTATCAAATTTCCATTATAAATTGGGGAGATTATCTACTTAGTTGGTTCGATATATATATATATATATATATATATATATATATATATATATATATATATATATATATATATGTATATATATATATGTAAATGTATATATATATATATATATATATATATATATATATATAATGTTGCAAATCTCTCTATATATATATAGAGAGAGAGAGATTTTGAGAATTATATTTATATATATATATATATATATATATATATATATATATATATATGGAGTCAATGTGATGCAATATATAGAGGCTCACATGCAGGATTGGGTGTGCTGAGTTCGAGTTACAATCGTGGTCGTTATATTCACTTACGTCTAAATAAACATGGGGAAAATATCTCTTTCGTTTACAAAAAATTCAATTCGAAAGCCTGAACAGTGCCGTTAAGTAACATCGTGTCAAAGTATATGCACCAATTCTGTGTATCCGTTTCTTCTAGAAAGTGTCGTTTGTTCTGCACAATCCTTTGTCAATATAAGCGATCATATGTACGAGTAAACTGTTCGTTCCTAAGAACTGAGTTATATGTCGAAAACGACAGTAGAGTCCAGGTCATAAGCACACACACACACACACACACACACACACACACACACACACACACACACACACACACACACACACGGTGACAATAAATTCACGATAAAGTTATAAGTAAAAAGCAAAACATTGAAGCAACTGGCTTGATTTTCGAACAGTATCGGTAAATGATTGACTATAATTTACCATAGAATTTTATTTTTATTAACCAGAACCATTTAAATAAGATATTTCTGGATTGTTGATTAATTGCCTTGTCTTAATTATTATTATTATTATTGTAATTAACTGTATTATGACTTGATTGCCTCGCTGTATATATATATATATATGGCACCTTGCATTTATTGGAAATATTCATAGAAATATGAGTTAATTTTTTCTTATTCAGTTTATTAAACAGGTTGTTAATTTTTTTTTAAAAAACGGAAAATAACTGAGTTGAAAATAATTCACTAAGAATGTACTAAACGATCCTAAGGAAAGAAGAAGGAAAAAAAAAAAAGGAAGGAAGGGAAAAAAGAAAGAAAGAGAAATGTATGACGCATGACCCAGTTGATGGTAGAGATAGGTCTGCGTGTGGTCGACTTTTTTTTTTTAAAACAAAGGAAGAATAGAATTGGAAATAATAAAAGAGAAAGAAAGGGAAAAAGACATGATATCGACCAGATGTCGGTCAGAGGCTTCTGACCGACTCTTGCGTGGAAAACCCCTTATCAATTTGGGTGAAGAGAAATTTTTTTTTTTTTCTTTTGAACAATAGAAACGAAATTTGTGATCTGAGAGAAAGTGTCTTTGGGTTGAGGGGAGTGACCAGTGAAACGATATACGGAATTGACCTGTTAAGAATTGGACACCCACGTTAAGAAAGTAGAGATATTTCGACCTAGATAATTAAGATTTTTCGACTATCAGGTAAAACAAAGAAGTAAAAAGAGGGACAATTGCTTTTTGGCTCAGAGGGGCGCCAAGAAGGCGGAAAAGAACCTTTTCTAAAGTCAAGACTAATTAGCAGCGGGCTGTTTGACAAAGTCCAGGTGAAAGAAAGCTAAAGATTGTCATTTTGCGTACGTGCAAAAGGTGCGAAATCGGATTTTGTTTTTTTTAAAACCAGCACGAGGTAACCACACCCGCCAACAAAAGGGAGAGGGTGTTCGGTCAATAACAATTGGTCGAATACAATCACGTGACCGCGGAAGAAGAAGGAAGAAAACCTCGATCAATAACTGTTGGACGAGGCGGTCACGTGGGCTGCGGAAAAGAAAGAAAGAAAGGTTCGATCGGGAACGATTGGTTGAGAGCGATCACCTGACATGAGAGAGACTAAGAGAAATAGATATGCGCCGCCCCACCAAGAGCACTGTGAGAAAGTAGGGGTGAAAACAATAACGATAATGGAAAGTCAAAATTAATACGACTTTTGAAATTATCGAGAAAACCCTGACGCCGACAGACCCACCCCAGTTTGTTGCGGCGTCAATATAAGCAGGACCCCAGTCGACAGAAATCAGTTTGAGTTGGAGATGCAGCCGGAGTTGGGCTGAGTTGCAGCAGGACCGCGGGCAGGGAAGATCCTGAACGCGGACATAAGACCCGATTCACTCGCCCCTTTGCGGGCAAAAGAACCCTCAGACAGAAGGACTTCCAGCCCAAGTCGAAGACAGAAGAACTTCCAGCCCAAGTAGATGAAGAAGAAGATTGCCTGAAAACCTGAGAAGAGTTGGAGCTGAAGTTGAGTTGAAGTTGGAGTTAGGTTGGGCGTGAGTTGCAGTTCACCCTCGGACGACAGAAGAATCCTCGAAACAAGAAATCCTTCCAGCCCAAGTTGAAGACAAGAAATCTTTCCACCGAATTGAAGCAAGAAATCTTCCACTGAATCGAAGCAAGAAATCTTCCACTGAATCGAAGAAATCTTCCACTGGGTTGAAACAAGAAATCTACCAGTCTAAACAGAAGAAGAAGAAGAAATACAACTCAAGTCGGAGAGAAGAATCAACTGCGAATGATCGATAGAAATTAGCCCCAGTGTCGAACTGAACCACACTCCGACATACATACATGATTCTAGAAAGTAGGTAATTCGACATTTTCCTATTGTGTGATAGAAGCTTGGTGCCATAGTCCACAGAGCGGGTCGGGAATTGAGAACAATTTTGTTTTTATGTAACGGACTTTAAGATATAAAAAGGTTGTTACCCTTTTTATCAACAATTTTGTTTGGTGTCGTGAGTTTTTATTTTATTTGTGTTTTGCCACCCCGTCGGACTCAACTTGTATCGGCCCTGATCCCTGCTGGTCCCGTCTGTCTAAGATCTAAACACAGCGTGGGTAGACAGACCGGAGATCGGTATAGCTGCTTTAGTGACCAGGTATTGGAAGCGAGTCGGGAAAAGGCGAGGCTGGTGATCATCTGACCAAAGGGTTGGAGCGGCACGCTTGGACCCAGGAGGAACGACCAGGAGGAGCGACGTCACCGTTGGCGCCGTAACCAAAGGATCCGACACTGGGCCAGGTGTGTAAACGTCACAAGTGGTGCCGTGACCAGGATCAACCCTGAGACAGCCACGTCACAGGTGGTGCCGTGACCGGGATCAACCCTGAGACAGCCACGTCACAAGTGGTGCCGTGACCAGGATCAACCCTGAGACAACCACGTCACAAGTGGTGCCGTGACCGGGATCAACCCTGAGACAGCCACGTCACAGGTGGTGCCGTGACCGGGATCAACCCTGAGACAGCCACGTCACATATATATATATATATATATATATATATATAGAGAGAGAGAGAGAGAGAGGGAGAGAGAGAGGGAGAGAGAGAGAAAGATTGAGAGAGAGACAGAGAGAGACAGAGAGAGACTTATGGCTATCTGGAAACAGTCCATCCCTGATGATTTTCCCCGCAATTTCTAATATATTCCTTATTAAATCTTATATACAATCATATATAATTCTTATATACAAAAGTGTTAGTTTTATGCACATAATTTTTTACTTCGATTCATAAACTACCGTAAAAACCCCAGATCCATTCAAACTTGAAGGTTTTTGAAGGAGATTATAAGAGAGTATAGGAGGAGAAAGGAGTAAACGACTGTATATTATGAAGACATGTAGGGTTGATATTGACTGAACCTAAACTTGAAGACGTTTAGATTTTAGTGGTCGATTCAGGATCCTTTTGGATATCCTTCCCACTATGTAACAGTTCCAGAGAAAAAGCAATTTGAGTAGAACTTCGTCCTTACCCAACCAATATAATTGAAGTGGCTATGATTTGACTCCATTTAAACGGCACGGCTCCGCATAGATGTGAAGGTCGAATTTGATGAACCAAGGAATGTTGCTCGTATTTACTACAGTAATAGCAATAGTGCAGTGTGAGGATAGCAGTCTTTCAACAGTGGGATAGAGGCTTTGACGTATGTCGTTCGCCAAGAGACCGCGTATTCACTTTTGAGCTCTGTCAAGGCTTATAAGCATATACCCAGATATGACAGCAGTACTCCAATGTTGGGATGATCTGACCATGTATGTTTCGATTGACGAAGCATTGTTTTTTTTTTACCGTAGGTTGCCATTTTTTCCTGCGGTTGGCCAGTTGCCATCTGTCTCGCTATTTACCAATGGGTGTAAAGGAATTAGAGGCTTCATATTCGTATTAGCCATTAAGTGAACGTAATGGATTCGGCTGGAATTCGAACTCGGCACTCTCGGCAAACGAAGCTGCTACCTTATACTCCACCGTGACTATCACTTCACATTCTGTATAATTTACCAATACTTTTTAATTAGCCGGCTGAATATTTATGAGCGTCTCTTAGATTTAAAAATTTGGAAAAAAATTAACTAAGTTTTACTTTTATTTATTAAGTGTACAAAACGTTCTTACATTTGCCTTGAAAAAGTTCATCGTTAGTTAAGATAGTTTTTCCTTTTTATTTTTCTTTATTCATATTGTCTTTTTATAGATATAATTTTATTTTATCTGGAATTTTGCACACGCACTCAAACATACACAATATATGAATAGCAATCATAAATATGAATGCTGGTTGTTATCTAAAGAAATGTGTGCAAATGAAAATATTTAAAATTGTCAACTTTTTCCATTTCACTGAAACAATCATTAAACACTTACATTTTATTTTTCTTTGCAACCGAAACGGAATAGTTCATTATTCATGAGGTATTACACAAAAGGGTTAAAGACGTCTGTTTTAATTACTTATTTATTTATTTACTTACTTAATTAATTATTTACTTATTTATCTATTTATTAACTTACTTATTTATTTATTTATTTATGTATTAACTTACTTATTTACTCACCGTGTTTCCCTATATATAATACGCATTTTTCTAAAAAAAAATAAAAGGCAAAATCAAGGGTGCGTATTATGCACAGTTAAAAATTTCTTTAAAAAAATTGCCTTAAAATAAAATAAGAGTTTATTACAAGATGGAATTAGAATAATATTATTCTATGTTTAAAACCATTTTTTGAATAAGAGCAGGAAACACTGACCGTAATGAAATTGGAAAGGTACAATTTATAGGTTTTGATTACCAAACAAAGGGTGCGTATTTTCCGTGAGTAGAAGCATTTTTCCACACTTTCAACACAATTTCACGTGTCTGTATTATGGATGAAAGCGTATTATACATGGGGAATTACGGTACTTACTTACTTATCCGCGTCTTACGAACACTCCACTAATAATTTTAATATAATTCAGCAGAAGATGTTTTTTATTAATGGTAACTGATTTTTTTGTCTTAACCAGTTTCCTTAGTTCCATACTGTGTGTCTGAAAAAATAATGCTTTTATCGCAGTCGATATCACTTCCGGTCTATAGGCTCAGATCAAAATGGGGTATCTTGTCTTATCAGCTTAATCTGATAATATCTCTCCACTTCTCTATTACAGTCTTTCATTCTTCTTGTTTTTTTTTTCTCTCGTTGAAACCAAGTAATTCAACCTCCACTCTTTTCCCTGTGATCAAAACGCGCACTAATTATGAGATATTGACAGGACATAATGGCCGAGCTAACTAACAAAGGGCGTGAAACGTATGACTTTAATTGGATTGATATACATATATAATAATATCAGAAAAATGAAGCAAATCGAAAAAAATGATTTTAATACAATTATTCCGGCAAAACTAGAATGTCTTTTAATTTTCTTTTGCAGGTGAGTTCCTAGCATTATTATAACGTTCCAATGTCGATGCGTGCATTCGGTAAGTTCAGATTTTTTTTTAAATCATGCAAAGCATTGCAAGCGCATAAGACATTAGACTCAAATATGAAAAAAAAAAAAAGGAAAAAAATACGTTTCCGTCAATGAATTCATTTAAATATATTTAACATTAGATTTGCGTATATTACTATTTAAATTAAATGAAAATATCGGAAAAAGGAAATTTAATATAATATACTATTGCTGGTAATTTAGACATTCTTTTTTTTAATGATGATACATAAATTGCATATTCATTGATAAAAATGCATATATATTTCCTATTCGAATGTTAGTGCGTCATAATTTTTCAAATTTACTCTTAGAGGTCGTAGCCCAACATGTCATACCATTTTTGGAATCAGGTTCGCTCGATCAATTAAAACATTCCGGATCGCGCAATCCTGAAATTTTGAATTCCCAAGATTTCATTACTGCGCTGGTCTATGGATTCCGCCATCTTGGCTTCTACTGATGAAAACAATTAAAGAGACACAATTCTCTAACTTTAAATAGCTTTTGTTCAAATGAAAAAAAAAAAAAATTAAAATTGTCCGTATTCTCAACTTTACTCCTAGAGTAAACTTATCAAACCAATTTGAAATCAGGCTAACATCGTGAGCAAATTAAAACCATTCGGGCCTGGATCCGGACCCGCAATACTAGAATTTTTGATTCCCATGTTTTCAATTGTTTTCGGCAAATTTTACGTGATTTTCTGCGACGATTTTTTCTACTGTATATATTTATTCTTAGTTTTGGAATAAATTTAAGTATAATCGAAATTAATTACGAAATCCAACGAAAGTCACCCATGAAACAAAGAAAATAATTGTTTTACGGAAAGTAAGGACCTACGTACATCAAATTGTCTTTTTTAGTGGCGGCAGAAGAATAATCGTTGATATTTTAAAAGGGAAGCTTAAGTATTAATGCAGTACTTAAATGTAAGATCAATTTTAAGTTCTTCTGTTGTATTATTTCTGCCTACCTAATGTGATGAAGGTTCAATCACGTTCACTCCACAAGAGCTGGCTTAAATTCTGCCCGATAGGATCTCTTCCTTTCTGGGTGCATCTTCCCCCGTTGTCTGGAAAGAATCTTCGGATCTGTTCCGTAGCATGTTTGCTTAACTGGCTATTACTCTCTATGACAAGCTAAGCCCAGAAAAGACCAGTGGACCGAGTGTAGGCACTCGTGTTCTCCACGTTAAAACAAATTGACCTTTTGTTGCATCCTGGCAGTCAAAGGTAAATATAAACGAAGTGGGGGTAGATGAAGATTATTGGGTTGTATCCGGACCAACAGTCACCAGCGAAAATCAGCCACCACACCAGTGATCCCCAACGAACAACTGATTCCCGCCGACTACGCTGTCTACCAATTCACTTGAAAATTCAGGTTTCATTCCCTGCTGCCCTTCCTCTCACGAAATATCCTGTTCTCAATCGCTTACTCTCGGTTAAAAATCCCTGCTAGTACCAGCTCAACACGCCGACTGCCTATCGACCTTCGTTTACTATCTATCGTCCTTTGATACCTCCCAAGCGGTTTCGTCTTCTTCTTCTAGTTAGCAACATCCGTCTTTCTTGGACTAAGACTGTCATGTAGTGCTAACCCAATAGACCAACTATGAACCTTCGACAATGTGCTCCGGTCTTCATCATTGGTATCTGAGATGAAGAGTTAACTACCAGCGTGGCTACCCAGTGTATATATAAAGTCCAGATTTTTCGATTGTATTTTACTTTTTCTGCCAATAATAAATTTTGGCATATTTTATCTAAACTCTTTGTTCTCGTTGTCCTTGGCTTGGCTTGTTTCACTTCGTCAATTTAAATGTTGGCGGGGTTCGTCTAACATCGACATTCGGGACTCCACAACAAGGTTAAAAGCTACACACCATTAATTCCCTTTCCTGTTCTGGAAAGGAAAACTGTTGTAGAGTACGAAAGGTTTTTCTTCCTCCGTATGAGTTCGAATACGTTCGTCGCCAAGTGTTGTATATATGGCGAACGAAGTTTTTTTCCTCCGGATGAGTTCGAATCCGCGGTCGCCAAGTTGTTATGTAGAGAACGAAAGGTTTTTCTACCTCCGTATGAATCCGAATCTCATCCTCGTCGACAAATTGTTATGTAGTGGTTTCACAGTGGAGGCTTGTATTTGTACTATGTCGGTCCTAAAATAGGTTCGACGTACAAAACTTGATATAATAGGTAATGACGCAGTAATCTAGCTGTGGTCGCTGATACTTTAATATCCGACTAACGGTCGTCCGACGTCGACTGACTGACCAACTCCTCTGAGTGACTCGCTGCTACTACTCCTACTTATCATAGGTGGGTGTGTATTAACAATAGAATAGTTGTGTTCTAGTATAACAAAATATTAATGGGTTAAGGTGTATATTAAATGACCAATGTGATGTTGTCGATGAGCAAAAATACCAATTTTTCTTTTTTATACATGGCGATGTAAACACTAAGATTTTTTTAAAAAATTTAAAACTTCACATTATTGCCTGTGCATGTGTACCCATATATTTTCAGTTTATATTTGACTTTTATTTCCTGTTTCTCTCTTTCGAGGATATGAATTTTCTTATTATCTTTGGTGATTGCTGTGATAAATGGAAAAACAAAGATATCAGACTGCCATGACTTTTTGGAGATAGAAAACGCAAGCGATGAAACGGAAGTTAACGTCGGTGAATACAGTAACAATAACATACAACATTCAAAGACAATATGTAGATAAATTCCACTAAAAGAAAAAACATATCTAAGGAAATATATCATCTTCAAATGAGAAAAGTAAACATATTCCGAAAAGTACTATTAGAGTATAATATATATATATATATATATATATATATATATATATATATATATATATATGGAAGTAAGTATGTATATTATTATTATTATTATTATTATTATTATTATTATTATTATTATAACTTCCTTTGATTTCTGTTGCATCCACACTTCCTTCCATATCCCAAACACAGACCTAAATTCAGAAATGGCTTCATGACATTTTCCAATGATCATCTTAAAAAAAAAAACAAAAAAAAAACGCACACACACACAAAGAAATCCTAAGATCACATAGATTTTACATAGATAAAGCTCTTCGTAATCTGCGAGGTGTTCTTGCATGGTTTGCCAAGAATATCCTCAATGAGTCTATCGGAATATTATCCAATCAATCCTAGGCCCCCAACTACAAACAGAATTATTGATGTCCTCATGTGCCAAATTTCTGTGTTTTCCTCTTCGAAATCATTTCATTTTGATAGTTTTTTGAAGACCGTCACTGATACATTAAAATCTGCCATATCAATAAGAAAGTATATCCTGTTCGTGTGGTCACAATGTCTGGTCGATTAACGTTCATTATTCTGTCGGTGTGTATTGTAAATTCCCAGAAAATTATTACATTTCCTATCTCTGTGATTGGATTTGGATGATGTTCATAGCAGTCTCTTACAGTTTCCTTCTCGTAAAAGTTGCATAATTTCCAGTGCAGATATTGACCCATAATGAATAAAATCTTCAGCTTTTAACCCTGCACTACGTAACCATTATTGGGTACGTGGTTTTTCGTTGTTTTTTTTTTTTTGGTACGTGCAGACTATTGACCATGAATAGTATTATCTTGCCATGGCTTTTGTATTTAGCACATTTCATCTGTTTTCTTTTTAGTTTCTTTGCCACTGCAGTCGGAGTATTATGGTTTATTTGCACTTCTTCGCCGACTTGAAATTCCCTTTGGTAGTTATTGGCTTCCGTTTTAGTGAATAAGGTTTATTATTTATTTCATCTTCTTTGACACAGGTCATCATCCGGACTTCTGTAGTTTCCAGATATCTTTGAAGTCCAATTGATTTGTTTTTTTAATACATATCTAGTTGAACAAATCGTCTGCCTCCTCCTGATCTGGACACATCTCGACGATCCACTTCCTGCAAAAATGTGACGTATGCAATTTGATATACAATTAACGATGTTGAACCTGTCTTTGGCTGAGGTGGAAGTGACGTAAGTCTTTAACGGTGTTTATTGTTGATATTCTGTTTTCTTTTTAATTCAACATCGTATTGAACACCAGACACAAACGCCTTTAATATTCCTTTCTTACTTTCTCCTTTATTTGATATGTTGTATATCATTTCATTAACTGACACCTAGGTATTTATAGGCTTCTTTTTGTTCCAGTTCCCTTACCATTGAGAGGGTTTGGATTTATTGATTATCCCTTTCTTGAATATTAATTTTGCATATTTATCTAATCCGAAATCCATACCGAGATCACCGCTGAAACGTTTTACAGTATTGAGGAAATATTAACTCATTGTTGTCTTTGTCAAAGAATTTGATATAATCCATGTAGAATAAGTGATTAAACATAGAACACTAACCATGTGAATATAGTGCTCAGTACAAATTTTCCTATTTTTAATTACAATTTTCAGTACCTGATTTTCTTACCTAAATAATATGTTTTTCAGTTCCTACTAATGTTAACTCAAAGTACAAAGTTTGAAGTGCCTGCATGTAAAATATTTCAAGTAAAGATTCATGCGAAAGGGATTAAAAACTGACAGAACAGAAGGGGTGACAGGGAGTTTCATTGAAAAATTCATCGTCGGATATACAAACAATCGTAAATAGTATTACTTTGGTGTTAAGTATACTCTTGTTTTCCATAGTTCCATATTACATTTAATGAAATTTACAGATGTTGTACATTTCCAAATCCTGAAGGATAGAAGATTGCCGAACATCACGAAAACCTTTGCGGTAAACTATCCAACCTGTGATAATATTTCTACTTTTTTCTGGACTTTTCCAGAATCACTTTATTTATTATTACTTGATCTCTGCAACGACATGAACCTCTTCGACATCGCTTCCGTTCCAAGGGAAAATAATGTTGTTTTGATTGAGACAAATGTAAGTAGAGATACAGGACAGACGTGATCAATTTGGATGTGGTTGATAGACATGTTATTGGGCTTTCATTTTTGGATTATCTTTTTCACACATTTTTTGTTAGGGGATATGTAATAGCTTCAGCGAGACATTCTGGAATTTCATCGGAATTATTAATTAGCATTGATAAAGTTCACGTAAGGGTTTTATGGGTTGATGTTAGAGCCAAAATGATGTACCTTGTCACTTCCTGTCTATTTCAATTTTTAGGGTGTTGTTATAGCTTGTCTAATATTATTATTATGAATTTTCATCGGGTTTATTAATTCCCATTAGTAAGTTCTTCGAGTGAGTTTTATAGATTAATAATAATAATGAAAAAAAGAAACTTTTCTTGTCATTACTTACCTGTTATGTCAAACTGTTCGTTGAGAATGTGGATCGTTCCGCATAGTCAACCTAAGATGGGGAAAAAAAAAGAAAAGACGAGCATGCTGTCTTTTCGTTCTTTCTTTTTTTGTATCGTCTTTGGCTGAGGTGGAAGTGACGTAAGTCTTTAACGATTGGTCAGCAGTAGCATTTATTTCACGAGTCCATTCAGGATCACCTGCCGGAATAGTACTGTTTCAGAATGGTCACTTGGGTGAACAAGTATGATGTTGGAAGACCCGAAACTTGTCATGACCCCAAGTAATAACATCACTGATGAGACGATCCTGAGCACCCGTTGGAGTTCTTCTTCTTCTTCTTCTACTACAACAACAACAATAATAACAATAATAATAATATTACAAACAAAATGAATGGCCTAAGTGCTCCAATGTTTTTCAAGAGATAAGTGTAGAACGTGATTCAAGAAAAAAAAGGAAAAAGTGTTTGACAATGTTAAACCATATTTCGACGAAAGATGGTTGTACTGGTAATGAACGTTTTTCATTCGTTTTGACACATTCATTACCAGTGCAGCCGTTTTGTTTTTCATTGCAAGACAAGTTTATACAGAGATATATAATATATTGAAGATTTACACATTTTTTTACTCGAAGATGTTCTTAAAAATATAACTTGGAGAAGACATTTTGTAGAAATATTGTTTAATGTTGTCAAATATTATTTTTATTTTCCTTTTTAAATCGCCCTATACTCTTAACTATTATTATTATTGTTATTATTATTATTATTATTATTATTATTATTATTATTTACGTTATTTCAGGGAGTACTTTCTTTTGCGTAATTATGCCTTTATATTTACAAAGACGCAGAGTTAAAAAAAATATGGTTGGGTCTTTTTTGCTGATAAAGATTTTTTTTTGCTCCTGTGGCAGTGGGGTATTCGATGGCGTTCTTTGGAGGATAGGCGCGATTTCATCTCGATTAAGAGATGAGCCTCACGAGGTGGGTTGGCTCTTGTAGCGTGTCTATCAGGCGATGGTTTGAGGTAGAGCTTTCTCCATGGTTGTGGCTGGCAGAGAATAACAATACTTTTTTCAAACTTTTTTCAATAAATAATTCTTTTCAACTTTTCAAAGGAAAAAAAAAGAAATATATTAAAGTATTTTAGGTCTACCTGCCTAGGTCATCGAAAGTTTATCCACTAAAATAACGATTATAATAATAAAAATATTAAAGGCTTGAAAATTAAAATAAATTTACTGCTTAAGTATATACGTACACTAAAATTTTGTATTATTTAAAAAAATATTTTTAATGTGTATATTATTTGAATTGACACTACTGTTACTTTTCTCTTCTTAAACAAGTAAATTAATACCAAACTGCGTAAAGAGGGATAAAAACCTTACTGACACCATGTATTAATTAATAAGGTATACTTGAACAAGTTAAACAGATTCGTGATGGTACTTAGAAGACAAGATGAACTGCGCATATTCCTCTAGACAGATTTTTTTTGTTGCAGGCAGATGGGCGAATGGCTTAAACCGTCTCCCTCCTTGACGATAAAACCGGGTGGCGCATTTCAAAGCTGAAGTTAACTGAAAGTCTATATAAAGGCTGTTTTAAAAGTAACTCCCTATATTATGTATGATGGGGGCACTTCGGCGTGGTGTAATGGTTAGCAAGCTTGTCTTGCTAAATCAATTACAACTGAAATGTGAGTTCGATCCTCACTAGATGCCCCATACTATCGGCCTTGTGTCACATCTAAGCTACGCTTAGAAAATAACTATATTATGTATGACGTTCTCTCCCGTCTAACAATAATTTTACGAGATTGGAGAATCCATCATACATAAAATAGGGTGACACTTTTCAGTTACCCTACAGAAGGTAAATCATTATTCCCTGGCAAAGACAAATGTTAGTGTTCAGTGTATGAAGTCCTCTCCAGTGAGTCCAACAAAAGGTATGACCAACCAAGAAAAAAGTAAACTCTGATGCTCACAAAATAAATTTGATAAGCCTCCAAACAAATGTCAAAACACTGATATAGGTATATAACTCAAATAAATATACAAACATGAATAATCGAACAGAACTCTCATGGACTAAGGCCAAATTACAACGAATTGCTCATGTTAATAACAATACTTGATCCTGGTGTTATATGTCTGAAGTAACATTTCTAAATAACGTTAATTTTAATATCAGAAACTTTCAATAATACAGTCACATTCATAATTATGTATTAAAATATTTGTAGATGAAGCTATAAAACTGTATACAATCTTTATGTAGTTGAAGCCATAAATTTGCGTACAGAATATTTAGATTTCAGCATTAAATAAGACATAATGGTTTGTATTTCGCTAAACAAAAACAGACAACCACAAAGATATGTCAAAGCATTAAATTTAAAGCGGAATCGTACCTTACTCCAAGAGGTATATAATATTTAACTCGGACAAATACGTTCTATAAAATCGGCCATGGGGAGGTATATATATATATATTTTTTCTATATTTAAACGGAAATTAAATAATGTATATCAAATTCCTGGATTTCTACATTGACTTGTAGCCCGTCGCTTTGCTGGCATATATACGCATAAACTCAGCCACGTATGCAATCCATGACTCGTACAACTTGCTATCAGGTGATTAGAGGAAAGATACTGATGGTTTCGTACATAAAAATGCGTATGCTTTTCATAAGATTGAATTTTCCACGAGCCTCTCCTTTGTATATAACCCTATGCTTAAGGAATATTAAAGTACCATAGACACAGAAAAATCGTTAACTGCACTGGTTAACACAAGATGGGAACTTTGATTTACACAGGAACCGAAATAGCTTTTTTTTTCAGTAAAAGAAGAAGATCAATTCTCTCCACGAGCTAAAAATATGTTCTTTTTTTTTTACTGGTTCTGTAGGCTTGTCTGAGAGAAAATCATGTCTGGAATTTATTCCCGCCATTGTTTACCGCGTGTCTCTTGGGTCTGATTTATATGAAACGTCCAAGTAAACAAAATAGGTTGTATAAAAAACAGTTACATAAATAGGATTTAAAATACTTAGTGCCAATGTTTTTTTCTTCTGTAATTTATTATATTTTGTAATGTTTTTCATAAAATTTCTCAAACTCACTTTCTTTACATCTGTTCATGGAAAAGCTGATATGTGTCATTACATTTAAGTGCATTTATTTTTGTTGTTCTTGGTAAAAGTGATCCATAGTTCACATTTATATTTAAAGAATAACATAATAAAAGTTATTTTAAATAGTCTTGCGAAGTTTAATATTTTAGAAAGTTGTTTTGTTTTTTGTTTTCTTTTGTTTTTTGTTTTTTTAATTTCGATGTATTATTAAAAAGTTGACCCATGGCACACTGTAAGAGAAAACATTTAGAGCTTTGGACTCGAGATAATATATCTCCGGCACCATTTTATATATCATTTTTAAATACCCGCTGTTAACGAGTATTGTGTTGATATGTAAAATTTTACCCTTTGTTATATACAATATCTTTATTTTATCTATTGTATTCGTTGTAGCTATGATTGTAAAATAAAGGTCATTGTGGAATTAAATACGTCTGTAAGTGGTTACTGTTTATGATGTCATCTGGTGGTTATTGCTAGTACTACATATGTAAACAGAACAGGATTTTTAAGCCGTGATTTTCGAACGTGTAGAACAACGATATATTAAAAAACTCTTAGAGATTGGCCTAAATTTAAATTCTTCAGCAGTAATTTGGACTTATATACCTACGTTAAAAGCGGCAAATGAATTAAGTTTCCATTTAGAATTATTTTTACAAATTAAATATAAACCTCTCCAAGTTTAAACTTAAATAGTTTTACAGCCTTCTTACCATATAAGTTTGCTTCTATGTATAAGATATTTTGCAGGTCCCGATAAAATAGAGACCAAGGCTCTTTGGCGGTCCCGCTAAAATAGACAACAAGGTTATTTTGGCGGCACTCTAAAATAAACACCAAGAATATTTGGTTAATTTACAGTTTAGCACCCGCGCTCTGTTCGTAGTAAAAAAAATCCACAATAATTACATCTATGTTTAATTGTGCATGCTTCATTCGAATATGGCTTGAGAAATTTGCTAAAATCTACCGTTTTGGAGTTATCGACAGTAAAATTTAGGATTCATTAACGTTTTTGGAAGCAGCCATTACTGGCGTTGTTTGCATAATTTCGCTGTGAAAAGCTAGGCGCGAAAGAGAACGTAGTTAACGGTCTTGTTTACTGATCTAACTTGTCTTAATTACTGCGCAAGAAAACGAAATTGCTTGCGCAATAATCAAAGCAAGTGAATATTCCAGTCATAGCTGTCCACAGCGAATGTATCCAAACAAGAGCAGTAATGGTTGCCGCGACGCGAATGAATCCAAAATTTTACTGTCGATAACTCCAAAACGGTAAATATCATCAAGTTTACCAAGCCAGATTCGGATGAATCATGTACAATTACACAGTGTAAGTATTCTGAAAATTTAGAATGAAAACTCAGTGCAAGTCCTAAACAGCAAATTAACCGAATATTTTGCCTGTAAATATAAATAGAAACACTGATATATTATATTTATTTGTGATCTTCAGCGCCGTGGATGTGTAAGTTGTTAAGGCAGGAGATGGAAATCATGAATTTTGTGATGTGTGATTGTGATGTTCAGTAGGTGAACCTGACGTATATTGGCAGGAGAAACCATCTCCAGAGGAAAATTTGGAATTTACAGATATTGTTATGCCTTAATGCTTAAAATATTCAGAGAGTTCAATAGTACTTTTAATAATTAATAAATAAATGTTTTTAATAACTAAATAAATGTTTTCTACTTAGTTTCTTAACAATTAATCATGGAAAATATTTTAAATTGTCTTAACCATTGATACTGAAAATAAATAAACGTCTGTTTTAAATCTCTGTGTTATTTTGAATATTACCTGCTTTCACAACAATAAAAGTATTTACCGGTGAAATAACCTGGGCGTCTTTTCTTCTTTTTTTTTTTTTACTAAAACTGGTAAAATAAGCATAAAAGCATGTCTTGTTTTGTTTTGTTTTTTTTTTTATTTCACCGGGACCGGCAATTTAGCCGCTTTCTTTCTTGTAAGTATCATTTTAGTATTGAAAACCATTTTTTTTCATACGGTCTAACAGACATTGCGATCGATTCAATAACTCAGTTACCTTCCAAACGTTACCAGCTGCTTTTATAAAAATAAAATTCAGTGACTTCCATTAGTCCGTCCGTTAACCACACCGTCCAAAATAGCCATATATTGACCAATCGAAACCAAATTTGGGGGAGAAGTGCAAAGATGTAAGGGGGTGTAAAGTAAAGTTGATTTTACTAGAGTGCGAAGATTAGTAAAATAAACTTTCATTAATTTTTGGCGAAAAATTAAAAGTTTTATTATTTAACATACAAAATAGTGTCATTATTTACAAAAGAAAAATGATTAAAATAACAAATAATTATTTAGTAAAAATGTAATATTGTTTTTCGCATGTTTTCTTTGTTTTCACATATACAAGAATTAATTTTCCAGTTCGCCCTTTGTCTGCGACAAATATAAATAAATCACCCCAAAAAAACTCTTCAAATAGTTGTAATTTTGCTTCAGAAAGAAATGTTTACGCATGTTGTATTCACATGAGTAAGAAATGCTAAGAGTGTACTTTTCCTTGTTAAAAAGGAAAAATAAAATTTCTTAAATACAGTGTTTACCATGAAGTCCTATAAAATTAAGTTAAATTAAAGAAATTATTCAACTGCGAAGTAGGACAGTTGCGAAGTATTTTCGAAACAAATCTGCTTATTCAAATTTTATCAATTGGTGTGCATGACTGGGCAAATGTAGACTTTGTAAATCTCGACAAAAATGTTAGCAATAGCTTCAAAATCACTGAACACTTAGGATTTCAACACACGTCAGCGTGTCGCAGAAATACTCTAGTTAGTAAAAATGGCCCCGCAATAAAGGAAGCATTGCATATTTTTACTAACATTCTATTACTTCGAGAAGGAAAAGTTTATGCAGTTGCATTTCAAAGATGTTCGTCAAAATTGTGATTTTATAGAAGCGGCTTACCAGAAACATTAAATTCTCCATTTGTAAACTTCCTAATGAGTGAGTGTTATTTGATAAGCTTCCTATAAAATCCTATAAAATAAGTTATAATTATGAAATAAGTTTTAAAATGGATTCATACAAAATTACAACTTTAAAAGTCACCATTTATATATATTTGATGAAATTGATAAAACAGTTATCAATCTTTGTAAAAGTACAGATTCATATTTCAAAATAGTCCTCATTTAGTATGTAGGTATACCGATGGTTTGGTAACGGCGATTACTCAATATATATATATATATATATATCAGGATTTTGTTAATAACAGTGAAGCTCGAGCTGTGACTATAGATATCTGTAAGGCGTTTGACAGGTTTTGACACACTTATCGTCTACGCAAGATCTAAGGCTACGATATCACAGGACGAATGTTTGATTTTATTCAATCATTCCTATCATGTCGTGAAATGAAGGACGCTTTGAACGGCATCGCTTCCAGATCATTCCAAACGAAAGCGGATGTCTCCCTAATGCTCTGTCCTCTGCCATATGCTGTTTTGAATCTTCATCAGTTCTTAACAAGTTACTTATGCAGATGACATTACTTTTTAGACCTGTCTCAACTGCAAATCCGTCAGAGCTGACAAAGTAGACCTGACAGCTGCTCTTGAAAAGGCTCTCCAATCAATGGGAAACTGAGCCCACTAATTGCTTGTAAAACTGAAACCCTCGAAAACTGCTTTCATTTAATCACCATAGAGAACCTTTTTCTGCTTACCATCAGCATGCCTTGCTGGATAGCAACACACGGTTCCTTCTTGGCGTTGACGTGGAGCGACTGAATCGAATCAATAGCTGAATCTACTACAAAGAATTTTGGTTCACTGTTTCGTGCCTGAAAACTTTTTTCTCATAAGAATCCATCTTGCACATTTACAAATCTACCATTCGTCCATGCACTGAATACTGCTACCATATCTGGTTCTGTACTCCTGCTATTCATCTCGAACATCTTCACAAAATC
Organism: Acanthosepion pharaonis; assembly: GCA_903632075.3. Taxonomy (NCBI): domain Eukaryota; kingdom Metazoa; phylum Mollusca; class Cephalopoda; order Sepiida; family Sepiidae; genus Acanthosepion; species Acanthosepion pharaonis. The sequence continues at coordinate 213,853 of CAHIKZ030001199.1, forward strand.
CAAAGAAGGATCTGCAATGTAATCGGTCTTCAACTGGCCTCTCGAATTTAGTCACTTTCTCACTGGCGTAACGTGGCTTCCCTGTCTATTCTACAAAGATTTCCATGAAAACTGCTCTGACGAGCTCTTTCCCCTAGTGACATTACTACATGAAATAAAGCGTGCTACTATATTGACAATGTAGGTCCCACCCGTTTAGTGTTGAAATAGATACATGCAACTGTCACTTCTACTTCAAAATTTTGTTATCACGCATTTCCCACGGGGGGACCTCCTTTCCATTTACTTGCTTTCCTGATAAATACAATCTTCCAAAATCTAAATCAACGTCAATCGCCATCTTCTGTCGTCATGAATCCCGCCCATTTTTTTTCCTTTCCTCACTCCTTCCTATAGTCATTCTTTTCTTTTCACTTCCTGTGCACCCCACGCACTAGTGGCATACTCGCATTGCTTGGGGTGATATTATTAAAAAAAACAAAAACAAAAAAAAAAACTATTATGTATTGTGATTGATATGCATGTTTTTATTCGGGTAAACAATGTTAAGAAGGAGATAATTGTCAGCGGAATTTAATAATGTTATCATATAAATTAGAAGGGTTCGCTGCTAAGAATTTATTTAAATCCAGTAATACAAGTTTTAGATGAGAAACAATAACGAATATGTTAGCCAAATAAAAAAAAATCTCTTTCACTTCAAAATTGCTATAATTGATTGCTTACAAATTTATTCAATATTCTAAAACAATCGCTTAAGATTTTTAAGCAAATATAGTTTTCTTAGAAATAAGTTTTGATGTTAGAGTAACAACATCAACAATGTTATCAAACTGAATTGCAATGCTAGATTTCTAATGTCTCCATAATTAGATAAATGAAGCAAGCGTATATCTCTTCGAAATTCTAATGTTTCGTTTATATATAAGGTCTCCAATCCTATAAATTAATCTTAATTAACAACGGTTGATTATAAACATGAGCTATCTTCCAAAACAAGTTTTACAGAAGATAGAACGAATTGTTATGTAAATCAAATAAATATATTTCTCTACAAATTGGCTAGTATCGATTTTCAAGCAATTTCTCCAACGCAATATATCAAGTTTGGGATTAAGGAAATTGGTAATCAAATGAAATATATCTATATCCCTAAAAATAACAGGAGTTGACTGATAAGAGTTTCTCTATTCCAAAAAATAATTCTCAGATAAGATAAGTCATGAACCGGTTAGAATGCACAACATGAGTTTTCCTACAAAAGCGCAAACTCAGTTTTACCTTAGACTTTAATTAATGCTACGAACTTTGATCGATAAGCGCGACATTGTAACATATAAAACATTTTTGGTACAGATTGATAAATAAACAATTTTCATTTCGTCAGTGAAAAGTGATTCCTGTTTACTTGTCATCCAATTAGACTCTTCAGACTCAACATCGGAGAAAAAGATTTAATGCCTCTTCCAGTTTCAAAAACAACCACGTGTCTAATCCCGACTGTAAAGATCAACAACGAATTTAAGCATCCACACACTGGTGAACCTGAATTTGAATTTTCATCAATCACAATGACAGGTTGTTCTCTCAAAGAAGCCCTTACCTTAGAACCACTATTGCGACTTCAGCGTACCCCACATTTCAAGTGGAACTCATATATGAGATCCATAGCTAAAGATTAGATGGGAATGGTATATTGCTATACTGCTCGGTATTTATGTGATTCCTCTTGCCATGCGATAAGATCCAGATCAAATATTAAATGGAGTCCTGTTGACATATCTAGATTAAAGGTACCCATTGTTCTCTTCCTAGTCTGGCTCGAGTCCCAAAGCGTTTACACTAAATTTTGTGTGATGAATAATTTTCAAACTTACAAACCCTTTCCTATAGACGAAATCGCTCGTTAACCTATCTTTTTTTTTTTTGTTTTTTTTTTGGGGGGGGTTGCAATAGAACATGTTCTCACGAACAACTTTCATTTGTTCCGCCGTCTCTAAACCCCACAGCTAATACCCGCCACACTGTGCACATTTAGGCACACCTCACACATTCTCTTCGTATTCCATTAGAAATATAAACGTTCCACACGAACAGCTTCTTCCTACAGATTTTTGGAACCGACTCTCAAGCAAATGCTTTCCAAAACATTAATATCTTTACTATGTTTAAGTCTGGGGTGAAATAGGTTTAAGTATAGGATGTCCGCCATATGCTCATAATCTGCGCCTCTTCCAACACACACAACGAAATCCGTCAGTAAACCATGAACTTAGTACAGGATGAACAATAGTAAAAAGAAAAAAAGTCAAAGAATGCAACGTGATTTTTACTGGATACAAGGGACTCTTTATTATCTTTTCACATTATGGAACGCTGGGAAAAAACATAATGTAAAGTTCGATTGGTGCTCATTTATATAATTTCAAAAATAATACTGACCACTCCTTTATCGATAACACGTACTTAGTGCTCGTGAGTAAATAATCAACTAATGCCGCTGCTAAGTACATTCGAATAAGATTTGATTTATATATCTTCTTTCTGAAATTCAATGATGAGGAGTCACCATTAATTACATTGTTTTCAGTCAGACTAATTTCTTCATCATTGTTGTTATTGTCAAAACTATTCGGCGCCTCGAGTATTCATATGTGAACCAATACAATTTGATTCATGAATTTGTTGGCATAGAGGGAGTAGTTCTTAGGTCGATTGTCATAGAGCAAGGCTAAGTAGAAAGTAGATATGCAAAATCGAACAGTACTAAAACAGTAAAATATTAACCAAAAAGGAAAATTATGTCAGTAATTGCTGTAGAATCTCCGCAAAGATGAAGAAGAGATATGAAGCAAGGGAAATTTGATTCTAGAGAAGGATACTGAGAATGCAAGGGAAAAGAATGCAATGCGAAATTGTGTGTTTTAGAGAAAATTAAAACAAAAAGGACACACATATGTAGCATCAGAAATAGACTGCTGAGAAATTCTAGGAAACACAATGACCAAAGGGAGATTGGAAAAATGTGATAGTCACAGGACAGGATGAAGACAAAAGGACAAAGATAACAGATAGCTTACATAAAGAGCTTGTGTAAATGGTTGTCAAAACAGGATTTAGATAGTAATAAAATTAGATTTTGTTAATAAAGAAAATTTTGTCTTAGATTAAAACAAAATACAGATTTACAAAGGACAGGAAAATTTGGAAATCCATACATATCTACATACACAGGTCACACGTCCATACGCATACATACATAGACAAATAATATACACAACTATATATATATATATATATATATATATATATATATACACACAGTGTAACCCGGATATAAGAGAGTTGTCGGGACCGGAGAAGTCTCTTATATCCGGGTTTCTCTTATATCCGGGTTTGGTCTATTTTGTTTAGGTAAATATGGGCTCTAATTTGGGACAGAGAAAATCTCTCTTATATCCGGGTTTCTCTTATATCCGGGTTACACTGTATATATATATATATATATATATATATATATATATGTGTGTGTATGTTTGTGTGTGTGTGTGTGTGTGTGCATAACGACATACACGGGTCACACACACATACGCATATATACATAAAAACATAAGACGCACCCCTATATGCATACACAGGACACACGCCCATAAAAATATATGCATAAATACATACACATGCCACATGTCCATACGCATATATTCATACACACCTACATACACAGGTCACAAACCCATAGGAATATATACATATATACATAAGGCTCTTTTCCATACGCATTCATACATACATATATAAATACACACATACATAGGTACGTGCATACATACAAAGGCTACGCATCCATAATTAAATATGCATAGATATATACATACGCAGATCACAGGCCCATCCGCATATATGCATGCATAAACAAATAAGGCAAACGCTCGTACGCCAACATACATAAACAGGGAACACGCCCATACACATAAATTTATATATACATATACAAATCACGTCTATACGCATATACACATTGACACCGACATACACAGTTGATAAGCTCATACGCATGTATACACATACAGATGGGACTCTTCCATACAAACACATGAATATATACAAGTCACACTCCCATACGAATGCATACATACATTTAGATACATACATATAAAGAAAGATTAGCATGTGACAATAAGTGAAGTATTTGAAACTGAATATAAAATGCTCTCCGTGATTACTGAGGTGTTACTAATGTAGTTTCGATTTTTAATAAATTCTTTATTGTCCAATCCAAAAAGCAAAAAAAAGACTCATGCACTACTCTACATAAGGAATATCTCGATGATCCGCGCTCTTCGGTGATATCAAGATTGTAACGTTTAGTTTTTTACCGAAAGATAATTCAACGACCCAAGTTCGAATTCAGTTGATATTCTTTACATACACTTTTGCAAAAAAATAAAACACCCTTTGTAAAGGCATGAGTCTGCCTAATCTCTTGTCACAACCAAATGCAAACAGTGTTACATGAAAGGAAGTTTGGTCACCAGCCTGTAAAGAAGAAAAATCTGTATCTAAACTCACCTTGAAATAACCACCGATATTGGCTAAGCGATTCGTGACAGCATGGAATCTTGAAAATGTTTTCGAATTATGACGCCATTGTGCTTTGGATATATTTCTGGGAGACACGAGACACATCTCCTACCTTTGCTCTTTTAAAAACGTTTCACCCCAGGCTCGGCGGAAATGCTACCAGTTCGCAGGGGTTTACAGGGAGTGAAATTGAGAGAAAAGACTGAGTATAGGCAGAATTGAGGAAAAGACAAAAGATAAACGGCATTCAAGAAGATACAAGATGGCGATTGATGTTTTATTTTGATTTTTGAAGACTGTAGTTATCATGGAAGAAAGTAAACAGAAGAATTCCATAATCGGGAAGTGTGAGTATTGGAGTAGAAATGGCGGTTGCATTTAGCTATTTCGACAGTAAATGGATGGGATTTAGAAGCACGCTTAAATTAATGTAGTTAGGGTACCAGGAAAGAAAAAGCTCGTAAGGGCAGTTGTCATCAAAATATTTGTGAAAAAAAAAACAGAGGGAAGCCATGTCATGTCGTCTAGAATGTAACTGAAGTTGATATGCAAGGTCAGGATGGATTAAATTACAGATCTTTGGATTTTGTCAAGAACCCCGAGATGAATAGCCGGAGCACCAGACCAGATATGGAAGCAGTTTTCGATGCCCAGACGAGTGGAAGATATGTAAATATGCAAGATGGGACAGAAAATATAAATTAATAAATGTTCTTGTATGTTATAAGCCATGTAGATTTCACGAAATGAGTTTAAGATTTTATAAATATTTGCAATGTGATGTAGACTAATGTTTATAGCGTTTGCATTCCAACTATGAAACTCTTTCGAATGTCACCTCAGACGATTTGACTTGATAATATTGAAGATTGGAGACGATCGCAGAGTGTGGCATATTTAGGAAGTGTCTGCAAGCCATGCTATAGGCTGACATAAACGTCATATATGAAGTTGGGCAGACCAAAATAAATTTATGTAGGTAAAACTTCGATATATATAAATCCAGACTTCTCTTACAGGGTGGCAGACCTTAACTAAATTAGCTCTGAACCAGGGCAATTAATTTATGATTTTTCTTTAACTATATATAGAGGATTCTCTTGATAGCTTTTTGAGTTGCAATCTCTAATCGATAGTGTAGATGATTTGATGTCCATTCCGTATTTCAATAGTGTGGCCATCTGTCAGGTGATGTTGATATGAGTTATATATATATATATATATATATATATATATATATATATATATATATATATATATATATATCTTTGTTTATTCCAGATTCTACCTCTTCCATTTATACACACACACACACACACTTTTTTTTTCTAACATCTTTACCTATTTTTCCGTTTTGTAGGCGTTAGGGAGTCAAATTTAATTTTCTCAACCGCTTTTGGCCATTTCTTTAGCTATTTTCAAGAGGGTTTTGTTTTTGTTTTTTTGCTGTTTTGAATAGGATCGTCCATTCTGAGCCTTTACATTTTACGCAAGGCTGGAAATCGCGTAAGCATATTTCTATTTTTAAAACACTCCATTTTAATTTTAGATTATTATATATATATATATATATATATATATATATATACATGCATATATATACATATATATATATATATATATATATATATATATATATATATATATATATAATTTAATTTAAAGAAAATCGTACCAATTTAGTTCTCCATTACTTATAATTTATTTCATCAGAGAATTTAAAATTTACACTTTTGAAGGGCAGTATTAAGCTTATATAAGATGGCATAGAGGGCGGTGAGGAATAGTGTGAGAGACATGGTCGAGTTTAGAATGTGAAGGGACAGTTTTAAAATTTATTTTTATTACAATACTTAATATTGAGGCGGAGGGGGTAAGCGTCAGACATTTACCTATTTAATCGGTCAACTCAACGGAAATGATATGGGAAAAAGAAAAAAAGAGATAAAAAAGGGGAAAAGGAAAAAAAGGGGGAACGTAAAGGGATAAGATATAAGACATGTATATAGTGCTTTTGGAGGAAGGAGACGGGATATATATATATATATATATATATATATATATATATAGAGAGAGAGAGAGAGAGAGAAAGACAGACAGACAGAGGGAGAGAGAGAAAGCGAGAGAGAGGTAGAGAGAGACCGACACAGAGACTGAGAGAGGATATGTCTGATATTTTAGAAGACCTATTTACTGGTCTATAGATAGATACAATGTCAGTATCATTGTTTAACGCATAATTGTACATTTTCATTTCTCTTTCAGTCGTATCAAAAACATAATCACGACTGCTTACAGTTTATCACAAGAAAGTAACAAATAAAAAACGACAAGCTTTTAGTATCCAGCCGTCATCCATGGTGATTCAGATATAAAAGTTTCTTGAAAATGGTCTGGTGAACAATATAAACATCAGTTGTTCCTGCGCAAAACCCGCTGAGATTACCCATTATGATATGCGCCAACGTCACACCATCTGTGACGGTCATGGATTTCGCAAGCTATACATGTCCCAGAACATGATTGTGATCTGTCAATGTCACGCCAAAATATGATTTGTGTAATTTGATTTCGATGGCTGAAATCCCTATATCTGGGTGTCGTCGAGAGGGAAATCAAACATCCGTTCCGTGATAATTTCGAACCTTCAAAGATTCACTCTTCGACATACTGTCAGAGATAAACGAAAAATATGAACCAAAACACAATGTCAAACATGCAGTCGCTGACGAGGCATCTTCAAGACAATATTCGACGATTAGCGCGGATTTGTAGTATAGACATTATTTTTCTATTTTTTTATATTATATACATTTTTAATTAGATTTATTCTGGGAAATTTTAACTATATTGCAGACATGAAAAAAACGAAAATTAAACTCTTAGTAAAAATGAATTTACTAATATCCAGAAAGAGGCTCACTTGGCTGCCACGTTTTTTTTTTGTTTTTTTTGTTTTTTTTTTAATTTTGGATTTGATGTAAATATGACAACAAAATATTTTGCTTTCATTGCTTGCCTTGATAAAGTCGGAAGACAAAACGCGTCGGCACAAACTAAGAATTTTTTTTCCAATCGTCATTTTTAAACTAATTTGTTTTCTTTTCAGAATAGTTCTAGAGAATTTTAACTATACGTTTTCTATTCTTACTTTTCAGCATATAGCTTTCTTCTCCGCTTAATATCAGAAAGATTGCTACGCTTTCAATGTGAAGACGTTATGCATTTTTTTAACATAACAGTTTTCTCTTTTAAACATGACTGTGAGCTGCGAAAAATCCACATTTCAACAAGACATTGGTCAAGAAAACTGTCCTAAATTATGTCAAAATTACTTCGAGTCAAAAAAATGAAACACAATTTGTGTAATTTTTTGCCACGTCACTTTTTCCGATTACTAACTTTCATATGAAGGCAGCATTTTATTTTTTGTTTCAAAATAATGAAGACTACATTTTTGTCTTAAAAAACAACACCCTGATGATGACATATACTGATGTCGAAAGTACTCGGAATAAAAAAAACACCATGTATAAACAGGTATCAAAATCTCTTTTAATAACAACAGCCGAAAGCTTGTTCTTTAATATGAAAGGATCCTGTTGAAAATAAGTAAACAAAACTTGTCTAAATTATTCAATGATACATGTCTCTATGAAAACATGCTGCCCATATATATATATATATATATATATATATATATATATATATATATATATATCTGTGTGTGTTTGTGTGTGTTTGTGTGTACAAACGAATTGCACGAGAACTGCACAAAAGTCTACAAACAGTGCAGGAGAATATATTGTATATAAGTGCAGAAAGAACACCGTTAGCTGTCTTATTTTGCCTTCGAGTTCCACGCAGTCGAATGAGGCTTAGTTCTTGATGGTGCATTATTAATACACACACACACACACACACACACACACACACACACACACACACACACACACACACACACACATATATATATATATATATATATATATATATATATATATGCACGAAGCGAGAGACGCATTTTTGTTTCGTGCGCATTTGTAGACGTCCGATGAAATACTAAC
>CAHIKZ030001199.1:227500-230000 GCA_903632075.3 Acanthosepion pharaonis
AAGTGTGGGCTGTACTTGTCAGAACAATTTTTTGTATCTCTTTGAGGTATGGACTTCCAGGAATCCCTTCAATTAGTCTACTGCAATCTTTTTCAACCAGTCCTAGGGCTCCAACTACAACAGGGATTGTTGATGTTCCCATATGCCACATTTTCGAGATTTCTATTTCAATGTCCTTGTATTTTGACAAGTTTTTGAATATCTTCAAAGATACATTGCAGTCAGCAGGGACTGCCATGTCAATAAGGAGGCACCGTTTTTGTTTGTGGTCTTTAATAACAATATCTGGCTGATTGGCCTTGATTGTTCTGTCAGTGTGTATTGTGTAGTCCCATAGAATTGTAACAGGTCATATCTCCGTAACCGGGTCTGGGTGGTGTTCATACCAGTTTCTTTCAGTTTCCTTCCCGTAGAAGTTGCAGATTTTCCAGTGCAGATATCGGCCCACACTGTCATGTCGGGTTTTATATTCAGTGGGTGTCAACACCGTGCAACCTGATACAAGATGATCAATCGTTTCTGGATACTTATTATTATTATTATTATTATTAATTTGAACACTCAAACAAAAATAAAACACTATGAAAGTATAAAAATATTTTTTACAATTAAGGTAACATCAATATATTTTTATAGTAAAAAGTACCAACAATACATTTTATATAAAAAAAAATACCAGAATACATATTTATTGTAAAATAACAAACATAGTAAAGCAAACTAACCAGCAATATATTTTATCTGTAGCTGAAGTTATGTGATAGTGTTCGTAATATATTTTGTTGAAGCCATGAAACTATGTTAAGATATTTAGATTTCCACAATAAATAAATGCCGCTAAACAAAATCAACCAATCAAACAAAATGAAAGAATTTCTACAATATCAATATAATAATATATTAATAATTCAATATAATAATATATTAATAATTCCTTAAAGAAATCAAACTGTATTCCTAAATATAATCCAACAAACCTACAATATAAAATACAAATATCACCGCCTTTAATAATCATGTCTACGCAAGCATGCATCCACCCTGGGTATGACGATAAACTACATCTGCGTCGTGAGTATTACGTTAAACTACTTCCGACAGCAGGGAGCATGAACAGGAGATTTTGAAAAGTGTGGAAGCAACTCTTAATTACTGGTGTTCCCAGGTCCACCCTGGCTCGGGGTGGGAGCATCTGCTATGCTCCAAGCTATGTGCCAATTGTTAAACCCAAACTGGAGTCAAAACACGTTAAAATAAGTTTTATTACCAGCAATATATTTTTCTAATAAATTATTACCAGCAATGAAGTTTTGATAAAATAATTATTATCAACTGGACGTTATTACAAGCAATACATTTTTGGAAAAAAATTACCAGGAATGCATTTCTGAAAAAAGAAATACATTTTTGAAGAAAAATTATTGCCAGAAATACAATATTAACAGTAATACATTTTCGAAAGAAAAATTTATAAAAATACATTTTTTGATAAAAAATATTACCAGCAATGCATTTTTGAAAACAATATTACCAATAATACATTTTTTGAAAAACATTACCAGCAATAAAGGCATTGTCGATTGATATGCCGTAAAACAAAACAAACCAAACTAAAACCAATAAATATGCAAATACACATAACATGAGTATCATGTACCAATCATTCAGTTTTGAAAGCTTATATCTTATTTTTATTACTTCAATGCGCTCAAGAAAAATATATCGGCGGTAAATGACCCATAAGGAGTTGATATGTCGCCAAACAAACATATGCGAACATGACTCTGCTTTATATCTATGGCTTGCCAAAAATTCTTGGGGAAATTCGTGATGTTTTTTCCGTTAACTTTTCCAATGTCTAAAATGCAGAAATTTCCATCTCTCAAATTGCTTGGTAAAACTAGATAGCCCAGTTTGCACTGTTTTTTCACACACAGTTGGATGAGAAAGGGCGGATTTTGCTTTTCCCAGTGATATTTAGGCAAACGTGAATGTATCAGACTAGGCTGAAATTTGAACTCAGCTCGACAATTTCACTTTCTGTGTCAATATATGATACAGTACAACTAACCTATATAAAGTTAAAAAAAAAAATATATATATATATATATATATGATTCTGTTAAAAGTATATTAGACAAAAACTTTGTAATGTGTTCTCCACAATTTTTAAATGAAAATTTTAATTCTCATCTAACAGCTGTATTCTTTTCTTATTAATTGTTTACTCCATATAACGCCTAATAGTCCTTAAGAATGTAGATACTTCCTATATGAAGTTTTTCTTGGGCGTAAAAAGATAAAGAAGGTGTTCATATTATGAGGGCATGACGGATAGTGTTTGAGTCTAGATTTGAAAAGGTTAAGAATATAATGATCGGGAAAAAACACCCTCTCTGGCTAATGTTCCACAAATTCAGGGGTCGAGAAAAGTAACTCTCCGAGTGGAACCTGAAAAGAATTAGGATGATTTACCACCATTTATGTGACATGATGGGTT
>CAHIKZ030001199.1:235000-330000 GCA_903632075.3 Acanthosepion pharaonis
CTCAAAAATTAAGAAGTATCTAGTCAGGTCTGGCTGCTAAGCAACCACAACTCCGTTTCTTTCTCATATCAGCCACTTTTTCCCCAAGCCTTCCACTCCTATATATGCCCCACTCCATCTTGCGTTTCCCATCAACTCAATGTTTCATTTGACTATTAGACTTCGGCCTAAAAACAAATGTTTATGTTTAACTATATTAATATCGAATTTTACTTAGATTAAGATCCATTTAATGAGATAAAACCAGAAAACGGTATCGGCCAAAGTAACGTACGAACCAACATTAATATCTGAAAAGTGTCGAGTAAATTCTTGGTTGAAGAAACGAACCAATAATCATTCAGCCCTATCTTTAGCCAAGTCCTCTTTGTTACATTCCCTCCTTATTTATAAAGTGACCGTTTGGTGTACTTTCTTCATTTGCGGGGAAGTTGTTTGTTCTGATGAGATGAACATCTCGGTGTTCACGAAATAAAAATTATAAACGAAATGAATAATTTAAATCCCCGTCGTCTTATTAACACAGACACAGACACATATATATATATATATATATATATATATATATATATATATATATATCCTATATTTTAATGCTTCCAAGAATATTAAATTCCAGCATTACAGTGTTGATATAACGTTAAATAAACGTGCGTATAATGGCTAATGTTAAAGAGAAAGTGACAGTAATTATCCTCAAATCTCTAGCGTAATATTCTTTAAACTTCCTTATATTGTTTCACTTTAGTGAAGTGAACGCAAATACTACAATTGAAATCAGGGAGAACTTATATGTACTTCTGATCACTTTTTGAAGAGATATCTATGCAAGTACGCATGAGCATTGTTTTTTTTTTGTTTTTTTTTTGCTGTTCATATATGTTGATCCACATATTTGTTTGTCCCGTTTTATATCACGCCCAAGGAGCCAATATTGATCTAGTCTTTGAATGCCCTATTCTACTGATTTCTATCTCGATGTCATTGTGTTTGCCTATGTCCCCAAGATTTCAGAGAAGAGTATTATTATATTTATGATAGAAAACATCTTTATGATTTGGCTGGTTAGTTGAATTTCATTAGCAGTATATCAACCTTTATGTGTTATTTAACATCTAAATATTTTGCACACAATTTTATAGCTTCAATTAAATATATTTTGATAGCAATTGTTTGATTTCAACTACAGGTAGAATATATTGTTGGTCATTTTGCTATAAAATGTATTGTTGTTAAGTCTATTGTATATATGTATTTTTAATAAAATGTAATATTGGTATTTTTAATATAGATTTATTTTTATATTTTATAGGGTTTATTTTTGTTTGGAGATTTACTGTTTGTACAAAGTTTAGACCCTAACAGGTGCTACCACCCCGGATCAGGTTCGACCTGGTAGCGACATCAACAATGTTTTCTTTGTGGTCTGCATTTGTTTTAGAATCACTGCTCAAGTGAAGAATGTAGTTTTTAGTTGTTTCCACAATTAAGCGAATGACAGCTATTAAGGTAAATGAATGGATAAAAAATTCAGAATATACGTTAGAACTCTTCTTAGTTTTCTTGTACAAAATAGTGTACCAGGAGTGATTTTGATTTGTTCTTTAGTTGCTTCCTTTATCTGACCCGAAGCTTCAACCAAAACAGGAACAGTTTTAGTTTTTAAGTGCTATATTCGTTTATTTTTCTTTCATCTCCACGACATTATATTTGCTTAGTTTTTTTTTCAAAAACATTCGCAGATATGCTTTTGTTAGTCTGTCTACAGATTATTATTATTTTTGCTATTATTATTATTAGTATTATTATTATTATTACTACTACTAGTACTAATACTTCAACTACTTCTACTAATGCTACAACTACTACTACTACTACGACTATTCCGTTCCGCGTAGGAGGATAAACTGTATCCCCGTCCAGGATAAGACGATAAATTCCATCCGACAGCAAGATCTGTGATCAGGAGGCATTGAGGAGCGTGGAACCACCTCTTAATTGCTGGTGTTCCCAGGTCCATCCTCACACGGGGTGGGAGCACCTGTTCGCGGGGTACCAGCTACGGGCAAATAGTTAACCACCAGACAGGGGTTAAAACACTATGAAAATGTAAAAATAGGTTTTAATACCGGGAATACTTCGTAAAAATTTTATGACTAGCCATAAATATATGAAGAAAGAATTATTAACAACAATACATTTAAAAAAAAAAAAACACACAGACATTACCAACAATAAATTTAAAAAATAAATTCCAGCAATAGGTTTTTGAAGAAATGGACGAATGGACGCAAATACGAGAAAGCTTCTCACTTGCTATCGCATTCATCATCCCAAAGCTGATGTTGATCGTCTGTATGTGCCCAGATCCGAAGGAGGCAGAGGATTAGTTCAACTAGTACTGTCCTACAAAACTACAACAATTGGCCTCAAAAGATACTTGGAAACTACAGAAGACTGGATGATGGTTTGCGTCAAGGAACATGCAAGTAGTAAGCGTCTTTACTCTGTAATGATAGAAGCCAACAAATTCAAAATAGAGCTTCAAATGGGCGTGGCACCTTGCATTATTAGAAATATTCATAGAAATATGATTTAATTTTTTCTTACTCGGTTTACTAAACAGGTTGTTGATTTTTTTTTTAAAACGGAAAATAATTGAGTTGAAAATAATTCACTAAGATTGTACTTAGACGATCCTAAGGGAAGAAGAGGAAAGAAAAGAAAGAAAGAGAGTTGGATGATGCATGACCCAGTCATAAGCGAAGATAAGTGTCAGAAAGATATCTTGGCCTGCGTGTGGCCGAATTTTTTAAAGACAATTGGAAGAATAGAATTAGAAATAATAAGAAGAAAGAAAGGGAAAAGACATGATATCAAAACGGGCCGCTTGATGAAAACCAGATATCGGTCAAAACATCTGACGTACTTTTGCGTAGAAAGACTCATTATCAATTTGGAGTAAGGGGAAATTTTAAGAACAATGAGAGCGAAATCTTAATCAGAGAAAAGGTGTTTTTGGGTTGAGGGGAGTGACCGGTGGAACTATATACAGATCCTGACCTATTAAGAATTGGAAACCTACGATAATAAAGTGGGAACATTTTCAATGTAGATAATTAAGATTTTCTGACTGTCGGGTCTGACAAAGACGGAGGTGAAGGGACGATTGTCTCAGTTAACAGATAGCGCCAATATTCCTCCCTGAAGTCACATCTAATTAGCGGCGGGCTGTTTGACAGAGCCCAGGTGAGAGAAAGCCAAGATTGTCATTTTTCGTCCGTGCAGAAAAGGCAAAATTGGATTTTGTTTTTTAAAAACAAGAACGATGTAACCACGCCCGAAAGGAGGAGAAAGGATGCTCGATCAATAACAATTGGTCGGAAACGGTCACGTGATCTGCAGAAAAGAAGAGAAAGAAATGCCCGATCAGGAACCATTGGTCGAAAACGGTCACCTGACATACGAGAGACTAAGAGAGATGGCTGTGCACCTCCCCACCAAAGGCACTGTGAGGAAGTAGGGGTGAAAAACAATAGCGATAATGGGAAGTCAAAAATAATGCGACTTTTGAATTATCGAGAAACCCCTGACGCCGACAGACCCACCCCGGTTTGCTGCGGCGTCAATAAAAGCAGGGCCCCAATCGACAAAAGGCAGTTCAGCCCCGGACGGCAGCGAGAAGAGATCACCTCGGACGACAGAGAGTTGCGGCTGAGTTGCGGCAAGAGATCCTTCCAGCCCAAGTCGAAGACAAGAGAACTTCCAGCCTAAGTCGACGAAGAAGAAGAAATACAACTCAAGTCGAAGAGAAGAATCAACTGCGAATGATCGATAGAAATTAGCCCCAGTGTCGAACCAAACCACACTCCGACATACACAATTCTAAATAGTAGGCAATTCGAAATCTTTAGGTTGTGTGATAGAAGCTTAGTGCCATAGTCCACAGAGCGGGTCGGGAATTGAGAACAATTTTCTTTTTATGTAACGGACATTAGATATAAAAGGTTGTCACCCTTTTTATCAGTAATTTTTTGTCTCGTGAGTTTTTTTTTTTTTCTTTTTACTTGTGTTTTGCCACCCCCGTCGGACTCAACTTGTATCGGCCCCAAATCCTGCTGGTCCTGTCTGTCTAAGATCTAAACACAACGTGGGTAGACAGACCGGAGATCAGTACAGTTGCTTCAGTAACCAGGTATTGGAAGCGAGTTGGGAAAGGCGAGGTTGGTGGTCATCCAACCAAGGGGTTGGAGCGGCACGCTTGGAACCAGGAGGAGCGACCAGGAGGAGCGACGTCACAGTTGGCGCCGTAACCAAGGGATTCGACCCTGGGCCAGGTGTGTAACCGTCACATGGGCGTACAGATGCAACTACGGCACAATACACCGGCTGAAACTGCAAAAATACTTAAAAAGACAGCAAAGACGAATGCAACCGACCAGATACAGAAGCGATGGCAAGATAAACCGCTTAATGGTCAATACTCTGCCCGTACCAAACAAGCTAACGTAGACAAAACCCGTACCCATCAGTGGCTACGTAGTGCAGGGTTGAAAGCTGAAACTGAAGGTTTTATCCTTGCTGCACAGGACCAATTCTTGCTAACTAGGAGTTATCAAGCACAAATACTAAAATATTGTGTCAGCCCAAAATGCAGATTCTGTGATAAATATCCAGAAACGATTGATCATCTTGTATCAGGTTGCACGATGTTAGCACCCACTGAATATAAAACCCGACATGAGTGGGCCAATATCTGCACTGGAAAATATTACCAGAAATAGACGTTTTGAGCGAAAAAATATTAACAGCAATAGACTTTCGAAAAAACGACAAATTGCCAGCAGTAAATAATTTGTCGCCATTAAATAACACATGCAGTTTGATATGCCGTAAATCAAAAACCAAACCAAACCAAACCAAAACTACTACTATTAGTATTATTATTGATATTTATAAAATGATAGTGACAGAAGTTTAAGGGTATATTTGTCTGGAAATTAAGCAACAACGATTTGAGTATATATCTCAGGACTATTTGAATGTTATAACAAATATAATAAAATGTTTCTCTACATCAAATATTTTATTTATACTATTTACATTGTTCGGAATGTTTTTCGCATCTTTGTTGCCATATTCACGAAGTTTAACTCATTTACTAGTGTCTTCATTAAGACCTGCTTTAGTGGATAAAAGGTTTGGTTGAGTCTAGTGACTTGACCCAAAGAGTTGAAAGTTCAATACCTAGCTAATGCAGTGTTGAATAAAAACTTGAAGATTGGAGTAAAAGAGAGACAAATGAGACATCCTGAAGAGGCATGTCACGTGGAACTCGAACACTCTACCCCAATGGACGAAAGAAAGGGTTCATTTTGAAATTTAAATCACCTGAAAAAGACCGGAGCATACAACGGCCGAAACGTCGTGAATATGGCAACACCGATGCGGACAACTGTCTAAACAATGTAAATAGTGTAAATAATTACAATACCTCATCTCATACATATAGATATAACATATTTTCTAACATGTATTTCCGATTTTGTCTATCTTTACAAGCCTATTTGGGTTTCTTTAATATAGTCTCTATTTTTCTTATTACACGATACCTTACACTTAGTTGCAATGAATAACTATCTTGAATTGAAGTTTAGAAGATTAGAAGAACAGAATATAACAATTATGTTTAATGGTGACATATCTTAGTTTGTCCTTTCTTCCATTACAAGCGACTTGTTTTTGTACAAGGAAAAGAAAATCAATGTAAATTTACTTGTGAAAATAATTGCTTACACAAAAAGCAAAATAGACGATATTCATACATTATAAAGTAATGTTAAATATCTTCTGAGTGTATGTGATATATTCGCTTGTATTATTGAGATTTGCTTGATGAGTTGTCATTTCGCATACGTTTTGTTAACTCAAATAAAGATTTATAAATTATGCCTTCGTAAAACCAGAGGTACATCTGATATTAACTCAACTGACACAACTCTGCACATCGTTAATTTAATCATGACTCAGGTAACTCGTCATGGACAATTGCACAGAATACATATTTCGCACTCGAAACATCATGATGAGTTTGTTTCATGCTAGTGGTCAAAACCAACCAAGCAGATCCGTTGGAAATTAAAGTAGATGACTGTTTATGGATGGACTGTAAATGACAAAGTAACGTAATAGAATTAATAAATAAAATATTTGAGATGCATTATTCATCCTCAGCGACTGACAGATGCGAGCACAGATTACTAGAAAAGATCGAAGACGCTTTGTATTCGACCAAGGGATCGGGGTAAGAGTTGATCGGTAAATCTCCACAGAATAATATCTAAAGATGAAATGCCTGTGAGTGAATCGGTTCCAACTTTAGTGTACATTTATGTCTCTGTACTGAAACTATAAAACCTTACAAATCTCAGTTTCTCTGTCTCCCTCTCTCTCACTTATCTATCTATCTATCTATCTATCTATCTATCTATCTATCTATCTATCTCTCTCTCTCTCTATATATATATATATATATATAATGCTCTATAGTCTATAAAATAAAATGCTCACTGTAAAGCAATAAAGGTATTTAATATGCTATATACATAATTGCAAAACTAGGAGATTCCCGTCAAGGCAAATTTCAACGGCTGGGAATTATTATATTATAATACTTATTTTTATATAGTGATAAAAATAAATATTATAATTCCTACCTTTTAAAAGTAATTATGCAATTAATGTAAAAAAAATATATGTATATATATATATATATATATATATATATATATATATATATATATATATATATATTTATACTTGTCCAGTGAATGTAAGATATTATGTACATTGCTCAATATTGCTTAATATATATATATATATATATATATATATATATATATATATATATATATATATAGAGAGAGAGAGAGAGAGAGAGAGAGAGAAAGAAAGAGAGAAAGACAGACTGATAGAGACATAAACAGAAAAATTTAGTCATAGGGACATATTGAAGGTATCATTATATATATATATATATATATATATATATATATATATATATATATATATATATATATATATACACATGGTATATATATATGCTATACCTATAGCATACATATTATTTTTACATACACACACATATATATATATATATATATATATATATATATAATTATTATTTATAAAAAATTATAAAAAAGTATGTGATAAAATCACTACAAAAATAGCCATTTTGTTTCAACACACGCGGTGTCTTATCAAGTGATGATGTTGAAGATAAAATAAATGGTTTTAAAAGTTTCATATTAATTAACGATCCTACACTAGGGGGAAACATTGTTACAAAAGCTAGAATAACCAATCAAAAACCAAGTATAGAAAGATTCAAAAGCTTGACAACGAAATCATGTTATAATAGCTATTCAGATCTTTAAAATACGTGTAATATTAAAAATAATTTATACTAACCAATAATTATAAAATTATATGATAAAATTTAATATTAAAATTAAAAACTGGCAATTTTACAATCCAAATTTAATCACTATTAAGTTTAAAAACTACAACATTATTGAGAAAAGCAAAAAATATATATGTTTATTCAATTTATTTCTTTATTGAAATTACGTTCGATAAGACGCTACAATATATCCGGTCATTTAACAATACATGTATATATATTTTTTATTCTAAAGTGTGTGAATGTGGTCTTAAACTCACGCTCAAAACAACAAAAACACAATCAGATTATAATACATAAGCACCCAGACATATTTAGATACACACACACACACACACACACACACACACTAAAAAAAAGGCGACGAGACAGGAACATCACTACAACCCTTTATGAAAAAAGGAAACGGGGAAACCAACACCTATACACACACACTTAAATGTGAATACACTCTACATACACATAGACACCGATAGATACACGTACACACATTCACAGACAATGTCATAGACAATCAGATACCACAACCAATAAATATTTCAGACTTAAAGTATCATTAAATAAATGCTAACCACTTATTAAATTATAAATTAAGGGAACAAATATACAAAGATAAAAATGGTTAAAAATAATATTATTTAATGTATTAAAACGAAAATTCCCAAACCATAAATATCAATAAAAATATATTTTAATCATATAAGTTGATATTAGTTTCATTATATATTAGGCAAAGAAAAACAGGATAAAGAAACCCACAGATACATATATATACACGCGGCAGCAAACACAAATTAACACACATAAACATACACACATACAGAAATGCATACAAATAAATATATAAACATAAACATATGCGCACATATACATATCTATGATAACAAGTACACATGCACACACATATACATATAAACATAAATACACACATATATACACACATTTTTATGCACACATACTCACATATATAAAAACTGTCATGGCATACCAAAGTTTCCATACCCACACATACACACAAACTCATACATAATAGGTGCCAACACACACATATAAAACAACAAACATACATAAATATATATACATACATACATACATACATATCTACAAATAAACATATATATAAATATATCTATCTACAATAACAACTACCAATATATACATGCATACATAAAAATACAACAACACTCAACCAAATACATATATAAACGTACTAAAATATACATACATAAATATACAGTCAAATACCAACACACACCGATATACATATACCCTAACATACAAATATATAAACACATTCATACAAAAAGAAATATACTTAAATATAAATATACATACACAATAAAATAGGACAAGAGTTGAAAGGCCTCCTCAATATTGTAAATACTTCAGTGACGACATAGGTATGAACTTCTAATTAGATAAATGTGCAAAAGTAACTTTCAAGAAAGGTAGAATTACAGAAACATCCTTACTAGATTTAGATTTTGTAACAAAGATTAGGGAACTGGCGCATGATGAAGCCTATAAGTACCTAGGAATTAGCGAAGGAGATGGCATACAACACCCCCAAATGAAGAAAAAAATAAGGAAAGAGTACTACAGGCGTGTACGTCTGGTACTAAATACTGAGCTAAAGTCAAGAAACAGAATATCAGCCATAAACACATTGGCTGTCCCAGTGGTGCAATACAGATTTAATGTCCTTAAATGGACCATAGCTGAAATTAAGCGAATGGACGCAAAAACGAGAAAGCTTCTCACTTGCTATCGCATGCATCATCCCAAAGCTGATGTTGATCGTCTGTATGTGCCCAGATCCGAAGGAGGCAGAGGATTAGTTCAACTAAAACTGTCCTACAAAACTACAACAATTGGCCTCCAAAGATATTTGGAAACTACAGAAGACTGGATGATGGTATGCGCCAAGGAACATGAAAGTAGTAAGCGTCTTTACTCTGTAATGATAGAAGCCAACAAATTCAAAATAGAGCTTCAAATGGGCGTACAGATGCAACTACGGCACAATACACCGGCTGAAACTGCAAAATACATAAAAAAGACAGCAAAGACGAATGCAACCGACCAGATACAGAAGCGATGGCACGATAAACCGCTTCATCGCCAATACTCTGCCCGTACCAAACAAGCCGACGTAGACAAAACCCGTACCCATCAGTGGCTACGTAGTGCAGGGTTGAAATTTGAAACTGAAGGTTTTATCCTTGCTGCACAGGACCAATGCTTGCTAACTAGGAATTATCAAGCACATATACTAAAATATTGTGTGCAGATTCTGTGATAAATATCGAGAATCGATTGATCATCTTGTATCAGGTTGCACGATGTTGGCACCCACTGAATATAAAACCTGACATTACAGATTGGGCCAATATCTGCACTGGAAAATCTGCAACTTCTAAGGGAAGGAAACTGAAAGAAACTGGTATGAACACCACCCAGACCCGGTTACGGAGATAGGACCTGTAACAATTCTATGGGACTACACAATACACACTGACAGAACAATTAATGACAACCGGCCAGATATTGTTATTAAAGACCACAAACCAAAACGGTGCCTCCTTATTGATATGGCAGTCCCTTCAAAAAGTTGTCAAAATACAAGGACCTTGAAATAGAAATCTGGAAAATGTGACATATGGGAACCTCAAAAATCCCTGTTGTAGTTGGAGCCCTAGGACTGGTTGGAAAAGATTGTAGTAGACTAATTGAAGGGATTCCTGGAAGTCCATGTCTCAAGGAGATACAAAAAATTGTTCTGACAAGTACACCCCACACTTTACGAAGGGCTTTATGTATGTAATTTTTTTTTTTGTCAGTGGAAAGTGTCATGACGCCATTTCTAACCTTAGGTCCCTGGGCTGGACACGGAAAGAAATGTGTAAACGCTAGAAATCAAAGAAAATAATAATAATAATAATATTTCCTGACATCCAAGCTGGCTTCGTTTATTCGTTTGATGCTTTGATTTACATTACAGCCGTTTTCTGAAGAATGTAAACTTGTTATATATTTATTTTTATTTTTATACTTATAAACATTTTTAAACATATCTTGAAGAAGGCAGACATAATATTGATATATATTTGTTAATTGTCAATGAATCAGGATTTTCTTTTTCTTTTCTTTTCTTAAATCGCGCTCTTTGCTAGTTGTTGAAACATATTGGAAAATTTCTGTCAATCATTTTTTTTATTATCATTACTACTAACCGTCTTCTTCTTCTTATTATTATTATTATTATCATTATTATTGTTGTTGTTGTTATGATGAGGATAGAACTAATGGTGTTCTCACATGAGAGACATACCGGGTGAGTTAGTTTCGTTGTTGGCTGCAATCCAAACATTGACTTTTTAGTGATTCATTTATTTGACACTGCACTCAATTTATAAAATAATATATTATCGTTCGTCCATTGTTTCTTTTCATTTACACAGCATCTTTTAATTTTCGTCATTTAAAACTAAGAGGATCCTTCTCCCCAAGACACACGACTATTCCCCTGCTTGACATTAAACCGGTACCTTTTATGCCATGGGATTATTATTATTATTATTTTTATTTTCTTTGATTTCTGGCGTTTACACATTTCTTTCCGGCTCCCGCCCAGGGACCTAAATTTAGAAATGCTATCATGACATTTTCCACTGAAAAAAAAAAAAAAATAAAATAAAAAAAATACATACATAAAGCTCTTCCTTCGTTATGTATGGGCTATACTTGTTAGAACAATTTTTGTTATTATTATTATTATTATTATTATTATTATTATTATTATTATTATTATTTCCATTGATATATTTTGCATACTTATTTCCTTCCGGGTCCCAACTAGAAACCTAATATTAGAAGTGACATTATGATATACATCACTGAGTATTTTTGTAAAGCAAAAAACAACGTAAGGTCAGGCATTTTTACATAAAGATATCTCTATGTATGATGTGATCTGTGTTTGTGTTCAATATTCAGTATTTCTTTAAGTCATCAGCTACCAGAGATACTTCAGTGAGTTTATCAGAAACTTTTTCCAATTAAGCTGATTGCCCCGATTATAACTTGTATTATTGATGTCCTCATGCAGATGTATTCATATTCAATGACACCTTCTAGATTTTCTCCATACGACGAAAATCGAAAAACCGTTCCCCCTACAACCACCGAAGTTAAGCAACGTCAAGATTTGTCACTACGTAGATGAGTAAATTTTGGGGAATACCAGGTGCTGCAAACTTGTCTTTACGGGTGGTGTAATGGATAACCAGTCGAATTTCAATTTCATCCGGGTTTCTTTATATTCACATACGCGCAAATACAAATCATCCAGAAGGTCGCTCTACTCGAAACTTCCCATGTACTAAGAAAAATGTTAATGATTAAATAACAATTCTCCTATGGAGCCTAAGGACCATAGTTTTGATCCACCTATTCTTCTGCCAGCTATGGGTGAATTAGTAAGACTTGTACTATTAAGTCATGACTATCTCCAAAAACATGCATACAATCTAATTATATTTTCTGGATTTAAATAACGTGCCAATACTTGATAAGCTGTAAATCTGTCACTCAAACCATACCTCGTCTCTACTCTAATCCTGGCTTATCTCATAATTCAATGTAACATATGTGCAAACTGATGCCATTATTATTATTATTATTATTATTATTATTATTATTATTATTATTATTTCCTTTGATTTTTGGCGTTTACACATTTCTTTCCGTGTCCCGCTCAGGGACCTAAGTTTAGAAATGGCATTATGACACTTTCAACTGACAGAAAAAAAAAATTACACAGATAATGCCCTTCGTAAAGTGTCGTCCGTACTTGTGAGTACAATTTTTCTTATCTCTTTGAGGCATGGACTTCCAGGAATCCCTTCACTTAGTCTACTGGAATATTTTCCAACCAGTCCTAGAGCTCCAAATACAACAGAAATTGTTGATGTCCCCATGTGCCACATTTTTGTGATTTCTATTTCAAGGTCCTTGTATTTTGACAGCTGTTTGAATATCTTCAAAGATATATTATTATTATTATTATTATTATTATTATTATTATTATTAGTTTATGTTTTATTTCCTCATTTTTATCCTTTAGAGCCGGATGGTCCTTAGGCTCCATAGGAGAATTGCCATTTAATCTTTAGCATTTTTCTTAGTACATGGGAAATTTCGAGTAGAGTGATCTTCTGGATGATGTGTATATTGATGTTACCTGACACACTGTTAGTAAAATTGACCATTTCTTTTCTCATGAGACCCAGATATCCAATTACTATTGGCGCAGTCTCAGTCTTGATTCACCACATCCTGTTAATCTCGATCTCCAGGTCTTTGTATCTGGACAATTTCTCGATAATTTTCATGGAGGTGTTTCTCTCAGATGTTACTGCTATGTCAATAAACATACACTTCTTGAATTTTTTGTCTTTTATGATAATATCCGGTCTATTGGCATTTATTTTTCTGTCAGTTTGAATTTACATGTCCCACAGGATAGTTACATCGTTATTTTGGGTAACTGTTTTTGCTTGATACTCTTTTAATTTTTTTTTTCCTGCATATCTTTCAATGTACATATGCTGAAACCTTGGTATGTATATGGGTATATTCATTTTCGTTTGTTCCAGACATCCTGAGATAATATGGTCAATAATTTCTTCATATACTATGCAGATCCTGAGTAGATCCTGGGGTTAGTAGAACTAATACTATATGCCTCTGTCTACTGCTAGTTCTACTTACATTACATATTTCTATCGTCCCAAATATATGACCCTGCAACTGTCACTGACGAAATCACCATTATTTTCCCATGTAGTTTCGAATATGGATAAAATATTAGCACATCGCCTATTTATATCCTGCTTACTATATAACTGGCCACACTTACAGTTCTTTATTAATACGCGATATCTAGTGCATAACTGTATAACAGTATTTAATAATCGCTTAAAATATACTGCTTCATTGAAATGGTAAAGTAATATTAAAAAGGCCATCCCGAAACGATGAGCTACAGTAAAAACATTAGCAAAAACCATGGAAATAAATGTCATTAAATACTAGACGAAAAATTAATATAACTCAATACGTAATATATTGCTAGGTATTTAATGAATAATTATAATTGCCATCGTCACTTTAAAATGGATGTGTCGATCTCTTAATAGAACTTGTATGTGCACAGCTAGTTAGCATTATTATTAGTAGTATTAATAGTTTTAACCCGTGACAATTTCTCGGTTTACCTAATTTAATATTCTGGTGAATTCTAATTCTTAAGTTAATGACTGAGTAATCTCATGGCGAGTTTTATGAGAATAAATTATCAGTAGAAATCATCTTCTCCGCATCTTTACATATTTCAGCAAAACAGATTTAACAAAATGTCGCAAGAACTATCATATGGATGTTGGTCGTTATTTTAAGTGGGTACAAATGTAAATATTTAAAATTAACCACATTTTACATTTCACTGAAACGGACTTCTATATTTCCTTCCTTCTTTCTTTCTTTCATTCTTTCTTTCTTTTTCTCGCAGAAACCAAGTAGTGTTTTTTTTTTCAACTCTTTCCACACTATCGAAATTGAATAGTCTATTATTTATGAGGTATTTACATGAGATGTTAAACAGGTCTTTCTTTCTTTCTTTCTTTCTTTCTTTCTTTCTTTCTTTCTTTCTTTTTTTCTTTCTTTTTTTCTTTCTTTCTTTCTTTCAAACCGCTCTTTCTTTTATTATATCTTTCTTTAATTCATTTTCCCATGAATCAACGAAGTGTCTTTTTCCCTCTTCCCACGTGATCAAAACGTAATAGTTCATTATTTGTGGGGTATTGGCAGGGTATATCGGTTGAGCGAACTAACGAATAGAGAAGTACAATTATAATAGCCTTATTATTATTATTATTATTATTATTATTATTGAGTACTTTGGTATTAATTTATATTTTCATAGGAGTAAATATATTTTAAAATTAATAATTGTAATTAATTCGGGCCAATTTTCAGCGATTTGCTTTTTACATTTACACACTTAAAACTGAATGAATATCAAACAGACTTAATAAATAATTAAGCTAATTGTAATTTAGTTCAGATATTTTCATTTAAGGACGAGGAAAATGAGGAAAAGGCAATCTTATTCCAAGGTAAATATGTTCATCATTAAAGGATAAAAAGAAATGTATTCTTTGAATATTTTGAATGAAAAAGCTGTCCGAAGGCGAAAACCAGGTAGTCATAATATGAATATTCGACGACAGATATATAAATATTTTCTCAACTGAATTGAAACTTAGGAAGCGATTAAAAATAAGGTTAAATTATGTGAAGTAGAAATAAATGTTTATCCCAGATCTCATTATTTGTCTCCAAATATTTTTTTAGAATTATTTTCTTTGTAACTGAGCCGAAAAAAATCGTAATCTGACAAAGTTATTAGTTCAAATTTTACATGAACATTTCAATTAAAGGTTCGATGTGATTAGTTCTTGGTATGTACGTTTAGTGTTTTACATCAATTTTAAAATATTTTATTTGTGATCTAAGTAATTTCATTGGTTAAAAAAGATTCTGATACATTTCTTACGTAGCATTATTTGCGATCGACCAAAAATCTGTACAAAAAGTTGATCCTACCCTATTATTTCTCTGAATAACGATTGGTCAATTAGTCCTAATATCATATTTTCAACTACGTCTGAATTGTATCGACCTAGTTTCTGACCTTAATGAAATTATTTCCGCCGACAATTTTTCTATGTGTTTCGAGGCTATCACGTGACGCGATAGTAAATAAATACATTTTCAACGTGACAATAACTGACGTTATTTTCAGTTAACAATATGAAAATAGCGTTACCTACATTCCCCCCGTTGCTAAGAACATCCTGTTTTTTTTCTTATTATTTTTAGATACGTTCTTTAATTAAATTCATTTCGTTTCTTGCTTTCAGAAAGTCTACATAGGACGAAACGCGTCAGCAATAAGTACAGTTTTCCTATTGCAATTTCATATATATATATATATATATATATATATATATATATATATATATATATATATATATATGTGTGTGTGTGTGTGTGTGTTTATATATGTATGTATGTATATGTATGTGTGTGCGTGTTTGTATGCGCGTTTGTGTATATGTGGAGGAAGAGAGAGAGAGAGAATAAGAAGTACAGAAAATGTTCAAAAATTAAGTGACCGAACGACTTTGCTTTTACAAATGTATATATATATATATATATATATATATATATATATATATATATATATAAGATTTTTGTTTAAAAATATGATTCCTTCTACATAAGATTTCTCAGGTTTCAAAACGGGAGCCGAAACCATCCAAATAATTATTAAAATTAAGTTGAATTGAGGTGTTTAGTCCTGTTTCATCCTCACGTTCGCTTGAAGATGAAATGGGACTATATATATATATATATATATATATATATATATATATATATATATATATATATATTATGGTGTATTAGGGAAGCAGATAATTATTTAAGCATATATTGTTAAATATAACAGAGACTGAATGTCTATTATGTTTGATCATGAGCCGTTCTAATATTTCCTCTAATTTCGCGTGAAAATACACGCAAAAAAAACTATTCAACATTTGGATATTTTTTATTAAGCTCCTCCTAGATCTAAGCATTCGGTTCGAATGGTTTGCTGGAGTTATTTATATGTTCATTTTGTCAATGTTTTCCAGTGAGAAAACCGACACCAATTTTTGTAAAAGTATTAATATTAACTAGAGTTACTCAAAAAGAAAGATCACATTTCGAAAATTTAATAAAAGCAAGTGCTAACAGAGAGAAACATTCAAAGCATTACTCGATAGGAAAAGGGTCGAAGTTATTAAAATAGATAATTTTTCCAATTTTGTTTCAATGCTTCTTTTTTTAGATTTTGCATGAATTTAAATTGGTCACACAAGAAGAAAGGTCCTCTTTTGTACTGCTATTTGCAAAGTGTAACCTGAAAATAATAAATTTTGGAGTTTTTCCTATCCAGTAATGTGTCGAATGTTATTCAGCCTCTTAGCATTTGTTTTTATTGAATTATCGCAATGTGCTTTTTCTTTGGGACAAATATCTATATATGCATGTTAATATATTTACATATGTATGTAGATATGTATATATATATATATATATATATATATATATATAATGCTTAGTTAGTAAGGACATAGACGCGTTATCGACGACTGAGAATAAATTATGCAAACTTGGACTTAGTCAGCGATAAAGAAATATCCATTTGTTCTCATAAAATATAACGCACTTGATGAATATTTAATATCTGGCGACCATCAGACCATATACTATGCAGGATCTTTAGGGTTTTCGTAATTAGTCACTAGCTACTTTGTTTGACCATTTCAAATGGATGGGGTTTCGACCCTCACTAGGGAATCTACAGCTGACGCCTTTTACAAAACTAATTAAAACAAATCCCTCGATACGACATCGCATTGTGGCATATAAAGTATGTTGTTGTGGCGAGCGTCAGTGAATGTGGAAGCACGTTTTGTAAGTCGATGTACACTGATTGATGATTTTACAAGGACTGTATTTAAACAGAATAAATTAAAAATATAGTGGAAGAAGATAAATAGATATAGGAAAGGTTAGGCATATAAGATTGGGTGAAAAGGAAAACGGGTATAAAAAAACGATACGTTAGACAAC
Organism: Acanthosepion pharaonis; assembly: GCA_903632075.3. Taxonomy (NCBI): domain Eukaryota; kingdom Metazoa; phylum Mollusca; class Cephalopoda; order Sepiida; family Sepiidae; genus Acanthosepion; species Acanthosepion pharaonis. The sequence goes on from CAHIKZ030001199.1 coordinate 252,213, forward strand.
GAGTTGAAACGTGAGAGGAGAACAACTCAAGCAAAAAAAGGGATGACACGTGAAACAACGAGTTGAAACGTAAAAGAAATAAATATAGTCAAAAAGAGAGATGATACGTGAAACAACGAGTTGAAACGTGAGAAGAGAACAACACAAGCAAAAAAGGGATGACACGTGAAACAACGAGTTGAAACGTAAAAAGAAATAAATATAGTCAAAAAGAGAGATGATACGTGAAACAACGAGTTGAAACGTGAGAGGAGAACAACACAAGCAAAAAAGGGATGACACGAAACAACGAGTTGAAACGTAAAAGAAATAAATAGGTAAAAAAGAGAGATGATACGTGAAACAACGAGTTGAAACGTGAGAGGAGAACAACACAAGCAAAAAAAAGGGATGACACGTGAAACAACGAGTTGAAACGTAAAAGAAATAAATATAGTCAAAAAGAGAGATGATACGTGAAACAACGAGTTGAAACGTGAGAGGAGAACAACACAAGCAAAAAAAGGGATGACACGTGAAACAACGAGTTGAAACGTAAAAGAAATAAATATAGTCAAAAAGAGAGATGATACGTGAAACAACGAGTTGAAACGTGAGAGGAGAACAACACAAGCAAAAAAAGGGATGACACGTGAAACAACGAGTTGAAACGTAAAAGAAATAAATATAGTCAAAAATAGAGATGATACGTGAAAGAATAAGTTGAAACGTGAGAGGAGAACAATACAGTGAAAGAAAGTGACGATATGTGAAATAACGTGTTGATACGTATGAGAAGAAAATACAGTTAAAGAAAGAGGTGATACGTGAAATAACGAGTTGAAATGTGAGAAGAGAACAACACAAGCAGAGAAAGAGATGACATGTCAAACAACGGGTTGAAATGTGAGTGGAGAACAATACAGTCAAAGAAATTGATGATACCTGAAACAACGAATTGAAACTTGAGAGGAGATCAATACAGTGAAAGAAAGTGATGATACGTGAAACGACTGGTTGAAATGTGAGAGAAGAATAATACTGTTACAGGAAGAGATGATACGTGAAACAACGAGTTGAAACGAGAGAAGAAAATAAAGTAGAAATAAATAGATGCTACCTGAAATAACCACTTGAACGGTCTGAGGACAATAATACAGGCAAAGAAAGTGTTGATACCTGAAAAAACGAGTTAAAACGTGAGATGAGTAGAAATAAAGAATATCAAATACAAGAAAAAGAAATAAGTATATGTGACGAAAGGAGAGAATTCTGACAAAATGGCGGAATGTAATATCCTATAGTGGATATGTGGTAAATGATATGAAAAATATATAAAACAAACGATTAAAAGAGCAGATAAAAAAGCGATAATATTATAGAATTTATTAAAAATGAATGACAAAAAGCAGGAATAAAAAAAGTAATGTGAGAAATGCATTCTATGATGTAAGAAAAGGAAAATAAAAAAAAACAAAATGGATGAAAAAAGCAGAAAAAATTAATGGCGAACAAAATGGAAATAAAGAAACCATATAAAAATAAGAAAATTGAAAACAAATGCAACAGAGAAAGAGAAAATGAATGGAAAGAAACGGAATAAATTTTAAAAAATGATAATAAATCGGGAATAAATCATTAATTTATTGCGGTCAGTGTAATCTGAATTGTTTCTTTGTCATAATGGTCTGTATTGATGGTAAAACCACATTTACATTGTTTAGATATATACACTGAAATACTTTTAACCTAATACATATTCATCATTATTTCATATCTAATGCGAAAATGCAAACTTGCAAAACACATTACAAAAAGTAAAGGACACAATCTTGATAAAACTAACAGTATAGTACTACTTAATAACGTCTACAAGTGAAAAGAAATATAACCTTCATAAAAGATTTCGTATATAATCATTTGTTCAAAACAATTATAAATTTGATCAAATGAAATAAAATAGGAATGTTAAACTGAAGGAAAAATTTAGCGAATAAATGCAAATCTATTCCCAAATATATTAATATCTCGCAGAATAGACATTTATGACAAATCTCGTATAAACGATAAGGAAATTGAAAATAGGATGGGCTCCGCAATGGATAGTCTTCTCCCCAACACACGTTGCTACACAATCAAAATTCTAATATAAAATCTCTCGTCAAATCTAGAATCTGAAATGAGGGGACACACTCTGTGATAAGCTTCCCCTAGTACATGGGCGTGTAGATGAAATAAATATTGTTTAAGATAAACGGAGAGTCTACTAAAATAAGTGCATCCATTAAAAATAACGTTTGATGTAATAAACATATGTCGGATTAACGAATTAATAGATAGTATGATTTCTTTAGAAATAGTTTTGTTTAATTTTAGGATGGGAAAATGTGCAGATATGAGTTTCAGTAAAATCTGAACAAGTGAATGTGCTTTAAATTGAAAAAAGAACTTTGCTTCATTGTGACGTTCTTTCTGGCCGATTAAAAAAAAAAACGCGCCAGATCCTCTTCAAAAGTTGAGCACGGTTTCAAATCCAGCCGGAGGGCAGGTGAGACGTGAGAGGAGAACAATGCAGGCAAAGCAAGAGTTTGAAACGAGAGGAGAACAATGCAGGCAAAGCAAGAGATGCTACGTGAAACAACAAGGTGAAACGTGAGAGGAGAACAATGCAGGCAAAGCAAGAGATGCTACGTGAAACAACAAGGTGAAAAGTGAAAGAGTAATAGAGTCAAAGAAAGAGATGATACGTGAAACAACAAGGTGAAACGTGAGAGGAGAACAATGCAGGCAAAGCAAGAGATGCTACGTGAAACAACAAGGTGAAACGTGAGAGGAGAACAATGCAGGCAAAGCAAGAGATGCTACGTGAAACAACAAGGTGAAACGTGAGAGGAGAACAATGCAGGCAAAGCAAGAGATGGTATTGAAACAACAAGGTGAAACGTGAGAGGAGAACAATGCAGGCAAAGCAAGAGATGCTACGTGAAACAACAAGGTGAAAAGTGAAAGAGTAATAGAGTCAAAGAAAGAGATGATACGTGAAACAACAAGGTGAAACGTGAGAGAAGAACAATGCAGGCAAAGCAAGAGATGCTACGTGAAACAACAAGGTGAAACGTGAGAGGAGAACAATGCAGGCAAAAGCAAAGAGATGCTACGTGAAACAACAAGGTTAAACGTGAGAGGAGAACAATGCAGGCAAAGCAAGAGATGGTACGTGAAACAACAAGGTGAAAAGAAAGAGTAATAGAGTCAAAGAAAGAGATGATAATTGAAACAACAAGGTGAAACGTGAGAGGAGAACAATGCAGGCAAAGCAAGAGATGATACGTGAAACAACAAGGTGAAAAAGTGAAAGAGTAATAGAGTCAAAGAAAAGAGATGCTAGAAACAAATAAGGTGAAACGTGAGAGGAGAACAATACAGGCAAAGCAAGAGATGCTACGTGAAACAACAAGGTGTAACGTGAGAGGAGAACAATGCAGGCAAAGCAAGAGATGCTACGTGAAACAACCAGGTGAAAAGTGAAAGAGTAATAGAGTCAAAGAAAGAGATGATACGTGAAACAACCAGGTGAATAGTGAGAGGAGAACAATACAGTGAAAGAAAGTGATGATGCGTGAAACAACCAGGTGAAACGTGAGAGGAGAACAATAGAGTCAATGAAAGAGATGATACGTGAAGCAACCAGGTAAAACGTGAGAGGAGTACAATACAATCAAAGAAAGTGATGATACGTGAAACAACCAGGTGAAAAGTGAGAAGAGAACAATACAGGCAAATTGTTTGGGAAAACTTCTTTGACATAATCCCTATTTGCAGTTTAATAATTAAATTAATATGATTTTCTAGGTCTTAAGGATAAACAATATATTATATTTTTCCTTTTCAATAGCGAGGAATAAATTGTTAGGATTTCTTACTCTTGAATATGCAGCATAAAATTGGTTATGCAAAAATATTTCTTTCTGAAGCCAAATTCCAATATTTTGAAGCGTTTGACCTTTGTCGTCAATTATAGTACTCGCATAGTCAGGACGAACTGGGAACTGATTTCATGTATATAAAAGTTAAGAAATATTGCATTTTTATTATATATTGCATTTTTTTTAAAATAAGTATTTACTATTTTAATCATTAACGTGTTTTTTTTAAATGAGACTATTTCGTATACTAAATAATAAAACATTTAATGTTTACAAAAAAAATATTGTACTAAGCTCTTCACCCGAGTAAAACCATCTGTTCATTGTACCCTCTTATCTCTTTGCACTTCTCCCCCATGATTGGTTTCGATCGGTCAATGTATGACTATTTTAAAAGGTGAAGCGGATGGACTAACGGAAGTCACAGAATTTTATATGTAGATAAAACTTACAAATTAAACCACAAGTGAGAGAGAAGGGTAGAATTATACTTTTTCCAAGGGTATTTGTGCGTAAGTGATTCTAAACCAGAATCCATTAAAACACCCGCACATTCAAACTTAGAGCACCTAGTAATCTCATGCAGTCACCCCTCTCAGTATTGAACAGTCTATTCGTCATTTAACTTATGTGACCATACATATGTTTCATCTTGATCTAAGTGCAAGGTTTAAAACTAGTAAAATTACGTCAATTGCCATCCCTGATACACATTTGCTGTTGAAAGACAAAATATGTTGGTACCATCTTAATTTCGAATGGATTTTGTGCTAACAATATAAAATTTCTTAACATCTGGATTTTCAATAAATGAAAGAGTACATTAGTAAACTATAGATTCCGTAAGACATTTATTTTCCAATGGGCAATTTATGGGATTTCTACAGTTATATAGATTATTATCAATATTATTGATTTTCGATCTGGAATCAATATTAATTTTTATTTAGGTTTAATTGTTTATTATTTGAATCTATATTTTACCAAAATACAATTTCACTATTGGAATGGGTATCGTAAGCGAATAAGACAGTCCTAATGTATATACAAAAGTAATTAAAAAATAAAATTCCAGAATTAAGCCATTGTTGGATTCATATACTTCTCTGATTTAAAGGCAGGTATAAATAACATACACACATCTAACGTCTAACCTACGTTTTCTACATTTTTTTTGCTTTAGCTTACATCTGTCTTTTGATTCGTCAAATACGTACACACCCATAAAATTTAGAAATCTTGTTCTCCTACTCCTACTTAAACTCTTCGATATAATACCACTGCGTTATAAAAAGTAAAAGTGAATCATATTCTTCAAAACTGACTGAATATCGCTTGTTAATGGAAGAAATTTAAGGTATCAAATCATACACTTCCGTGTCGCGATGAAAAAAATAATTTTAAATATTATATATATATATATATAAATATATATATATATATATATATATATATATATATATATATATATATATATATATATATATATATATATATATATATATATATATATATATATATATATATATATATATATATATATGCACGTAAATTTTAAAGTGTAACGGTGTATAATTTATTTTTTTTGTGAGGCCGAATTGAATATCGGTATCAAATGCGGAAAATATTAAAGCCAGTTGGCATGATGTCCCTGTCAGTGATAGACTTTCGGGCCAGTGTGGATTTTCGCACAGAGTAAAACACGCTTTTCTGTTCACACGCAGAAACATGTGGCAATTGATGCTCAAACCATTCAAGCAAAATAAAAAAAATGACTCAACTAAATGTTCCAAGTAAAGTTTGCAATATACCAGCAGGCCTCGGGAGTAACATGTGCGTCCATAAATTTTGAGCACCTCTTTATTTTAATGAGCTCTCATTTGTCTTCCGTAAGAAAGAGAGTTCCTATATATATATATATATATATATATATATATATATATATATATATATATATATATATATATATATATATATGCAGAATGTGTCCCTAAATTCTGGTCACATAAGAAATTTCATGAACTTTACTTTTTACCTACACTGATTAAAAATGGATTTGTTTAAAGAAGAATATATATATATATATATATATATAAAAAAAGAAAGAACAGTAAGATATAAAATCCGGTGTTCTTATAGATATTTTATTTTTTACAAAATAGTTCAATATATATATATATATAGAGAGAGAGAGAGAGTATTAAACAATAAAATCGAAAATTACCTTATATAGGGAATATTATAAAAACTGATCCCAAAAATGAGTTTAATGTATTTATTACCAGAGAGTCAACAAACCGTATTACAAAGCTAATTGTAATTGTTCTGTAATACTCACATTGGCTCTGTTATAATAAATAAATTTAACTCTTTTTGTGGATCAGTTGTAATATTTTATATTACTGGGATCCACTTGAATTATATACCAATTGATTGATATATACATATATATATATATATATATATATATATATATATATATATATTATAAATTAATTGATTTAAAATATGTTTTTTCGCTACAGAATTCTAACCATGTTTCAAAAATGGAAGCTAAAAGCGACGAATTTAATTTTTGTGATTAAATTAAAGACATTAGTTCCATTTCATCCTCAAGCGAATTTTGGAGTAACTTTTTAAAATTACTGGGTTTTAAATACACAGCTAAAAACAAAATTCATGTTTCCAAGGTTACAGATAAATCTATTTTTCTAGACAGGGGTGGCGGGGTTTTCAATATGTCTATAATTTAATGTATCAGTTATTGCTACGTTTGGGTCGTGGGAAGGGATGCATTTTTCAATGAAATCTAACTTCCGTTAAAGCCTGTCGTCTAGATTTTTTAAACAAAACACACTGTTGCCTCTTGGTGCTGAATTCAATATCCACTTTTACTTTTAAATCAACTGTATCCCTGATATAGAGCATTTTAATTCATAAATTTGGTTACCTTATAATTTTATCTTAATAATAATATATATGTGTGTGTGTTTGTGTGTGTGTGCGTGTGTATATATTATACCTCACATATGTATTGAAGCAAATTCGAAGGAATTATTATGAACAATAGCCATGACCTGTTGAATTAGAAATAAATAATAAAGTGAATTTTAGAACACCAATTCATAAATGAAGTGATATTTGGATTATATTCAGAATTAGATTGGGAATTCCAGATTATTAACGAAGAAAATAAACGAATAATAAAACAAGTAGGAAATATCAAGTAAAATATTAAAGAATATAAATCGACGTAATGCAACTGAGTCCCTCATTATTATCGTCTTTAATTCCCTTAATTAAAAAAAATTATAATGAAAATTAACGCATATTAGGTAACACTATTACAGTGAATGATATTTTACAATATATTTACAAATTATAGATAAATTACTATTATTATAGAGTTATGTTTCCACATATTTTACCGATTTTTGGAATTACATCGGAATAGTAATAATTGTCTTATTGATACGAAGCAAAATTTTAAGAGATTGTCACATGCTATTGGAAACAGGAAAAAGAATGCTGAGATGCTGTGTAGTATCTAATCTCCTATATGGTGTAGTATGTTGCACTATATCTTCAGAATTTACCTGGTTCTGCCAGTAAATTCTGGTGATACATTAAACAGAACATATGAAGAAGTAGAAAGTCTGAAGAAAGATAGTAACAAAAAGCAAGCATAGATTTAGAAAGAGCAGGAATTTCTCGGAAACGGAATAAGTTCTCGGGAATTTACACTCGAAAGACATTAAATGTAAGAATTCGAGGGAAAACAGCAATTAATCAGTGATTTTTTGGAATGGGTAGCAGGACAGTGCATGCTAAATGGTTAAGTATTACATAAAGAACAAAGGTAAGGAAGTTGTGGAGAGACATAACCAACAACACTGAAGGAAATTTGTTCATAGAGGAAGAAGCTGAAATATTATTCACTAAATAAAGAGATGAGCACATAAAGGTTTTGAAAAGTATGTGAAATAAATGACATTCTGATGACAGGCAAATGTATTAAGATAACATTAATATGAGTTTTTCTTTCTTCCCATATAAAAGTATATAAACAGCCGAAAAGATCATCTTTGTTGGAAAATTTTCGGCTGACTATGTAAGCATTCCACTTCAAAAGTCCCCATTTTTATTCAACGGGTTTATGGTCAGGCAAACAAGCCGTCAAATTCGGCAGACAAGTGTCTCTGAAACACATCTTCTTCTGTTATACATTTTCCATGCCAAATGTAATCTTTATGAAAGCGTTCGAATTCTCCTTGAACCACAACTCCAATTCTACAGTGAAAAAAAATCAATGTGTGTCTAAACTGTCATCTTAACGCTACCTGGACGCTTCACCACCTTTAATGCCAACCGCGAGCAACACAAGCTTCAACCTTTTAACTTGTCAGCCTGGGAGAGTGGTTTCCGACAGTAGCAATCCAGCTTTTGCTCCATCCTTCACGCCCAATCGAGAGTAGTTTGGCAATTGTTGGTGAAAAGTATGATAGAAAATTTTTATTCCATGTTTTCTGTTTACGATTTCCTTCATTTTTTGCTTGTGGATCACTTTGAAAACAATGTCTAGTCATTGAGATCAACGTTAGTTTACGATATGACATCTTGGGTTTCACTTAGGACCTGAATTCTTCAGGACATGGAATTTTTTTATTTGATTTAAGAACTGGTGTTTTCTTTAAGATTTAGTAAGTGAAACTTTTGGTTTGATTTAGCTGCCATTTTTGTGCGTGATTTTTAACCTGAAATGTTTGATTAAATTTAATACCTGAAATTTAAGACTTCATTTAGTAAATGGCAACGTTAAAATTTAGGATCTGCTATTTGCTTTTAAATTTAGCTTCTGAAAATGTAGCTTCTGAATTTTACTTAGGATATGCTATTTTGTGTTTGATTCAGGACCTGATATTTTTTATAGTTTTAGGACCTGAAATTTTAGATTTGATTTAAGACCTGGCATTTTATGCTCGATTTAGGATCTGATATTTTCTTTTATAAATATTTATATATATACACAGAACCCTCTACATTTTGCAGTCATTTATATTGCATAATGTGAAATTTCTTCTATGATTATTCATTAATTTCACGGCCGTCCTAGATTTTTAGTTTCTCAGAATATGCATCTCATATGTTTAAACTGTTTAACTGTACATACACTTTTAGCTGCACCTATACATGTGCATTTTTATGAAGGTATATATATCAAAATAGATTGCAATGAACGAATATACACAGCAAAGTAGATGTCGATAATATAAGCTACATATCCAAGTCATTGTTACAAAGATCATAGTCTGTTGATTGGCGGCTTTTTGAGCTTTGTGCTCGAAACATTGACGCAGCTTGCAATATAAACACAATGCACAGGTACATATATAATAATAATAATAATAATAATAATAATTATTATTATTATTATTATTATTATTATTATTATTATTATCTTATCCACATGGTAATATCATCTAATAAAATATTTATAGATAACATAGGAAACTAGAATATAAAACAAATATAAGAAAAAAATATCGAACAACGGAATGTATAATCCATCACAAGGCTGGACACAATAATAAAATTATTCCAGTTTACTTTTCGTTGTATGTACCTAAGCTATGGTCACTCCAGCAGACCATATACGTAAGCATATGACTTAGAAATGAGGGGACGTTTTTTTTAATATATTTTTGTGCGAATTTTTTTTTTTAGTATTAAAACTGTCTTGTGATTAACACATGTTGCTGTGTGTGATTTATTTCTAATTTCTTCACTGGATAAGAAAAAAATGTTATTTCTCCTCCAGAGACAAATATTGTGAATTATTCCAGTTTAAAAACAAAATAATGTTCACACGTATGATATTTCTTATTAAATCACCGATGGTTTAAAACGATATTAACGTATTTTTTTCAAAAATTTTCAAAATGCAAGTATCATTATACTTAATCCTTGTCTATGTATGTGGTTAGGCATGAAAGAGTGTGTGAGTGAACAAGTGAGAACGAAACAAAAGCGATCAAGGAACGTTATTTTTTCGTATGAAATTAAGTATGTCAACCAGAAAATGCAAGCGGACAGCATATAATAATGAAGACATTGAACACTAACTTAAACAAAATGTTAGGAAGGAAAATCCCTTCAATCTATATACAAAATTCTGAAACATCTGTTTGTCCGTCCGTCCGTCCGTCCGTTCGTTTCCCCTTTAAAAATGGCGAATTTTGATCGATCAAAACCAAATTTTGGAAAGAAGTACTGCTAGGTAAGTGTGTACAACGTACTTTTCGTTTTACGATGGTATAATGAATTTTCATATATTTTTTGGAAAAATTAAAACATATATAATATAAAAATACTCCCACTATCATAAAAACAATTTAATGATTAAAATTACAATTACTTATTCAATAATAATACAAAATTTTTTGCATATCTTTTCTTAGATGAGTTTTTATATATACAGGAATTAATTTTCCAATTCGCCCTATGTTTGCGAGAACTAAAACAGTGAAAGGCTAAATTCTTTAAAATGTTAGAATTTCGCTCAAGAAAGAAATATTTTAGCAGGGCCGGTTTTATGTTGCATGCTCAAGAGTAAGAAATCCGATGAATTTATTATTCGCTGTTGAAAAGTCAAAATTAAAAAAGGAAATTTTCTAAAAAAAACTTTACCATGAAATCCTCTAAAATTAAATTAATTAAAATAAATTATTAAACCGTGAAGTAAGTTTCTCTCACAGTATTTGAAAAAAATAAGCTTATCCAAATTTCATCGATTGATTTGCGAAATTCAACGAAACATAGAATTTGTAAATTCCGACAAACATGTTAGCGGTAACTTCAACAATACTGTGCGGATTAATTTCAGTATTATAAATTGCGACATAAAGGAGATGAAAACACTATTTTCTTGCAAAATTGACTTCAGAGAAATATTTTAATTTCAACCAGAAGTTAGGTTATTGCATAATAAATAGTTCAGTGTAATGAATTATTCTACAAAAGTTCAAATGCAACATCAACCGCCATCTTCTCTCTTCTTGAATCCCTTTCATCTTTATCCTTTCATCCTTATTCTTAGTCTTCTCTTTCTCTTTCCCACCCTGTAACCTCCTGTATACTAGTGGCATTCCCACCTTGCTCGGGCTGAATTGATTTTAATATGATTACACTATATTGCTGTAGAAGAGCAAGAAATATTTAGGCAGAATATAGATGATTGCTCAAAGCAGTTGGAGGTCATTTCTTATCAGTCTCTAACCATTTTCACCCGAATATTTTAGACAACGGGCGAATGTGGACTGGGTCTGCGAATCATGATTTGTTTTTAATAAAGCTGAGAGGCGAATCGCTTGAAGCTGTCTAAAAAAAGGAAACATTTTGACAACATGCGGAGAAGGCTCCACTGAACGCTACAAGAAATGAACAATATCTGAAAGTCGTTGTCTGTGATATTTCGATGACGTTATCAATTTTAGATGGCACCAATCTTTTTGTAACCACCGAAAGTGATCACCCAAGAAGCGACATCTAATTCCAAATAGTTTTTTTGCCAAAGTCGAATTGCAAAAATGCTGACATTAAGAAAATCTGATGAAAAATAATTTTTATTTCAAATACAAAATAGTGTATTAATAAGATCTTGTGAATATGCACACCACTTCCAGGTTAATATCGCAGATAATTTCTTAGGAAAAACCTTAGTCTATATATATATATATATTTTTTAAAGAAATATTGATGTTGGTTGTAATTATTTTGGTTTCTTCTTTTTGCCGTGTCCCTTCAGCGCTTTGTCAATAATTGATTTCCACAATTTCCTGTCTTTTGTAGAGCTTAATAAATGTTGTCTTTTTTATCTCCCCCAAACATAGTTCTGCCATCAGTTCATACAAGCTTACTACGTAGGTTATTCGTTGTTTTCCTCTGTCCCTCTTGCCATCAATTTGTCCTGTGAGTATCAGTTCTTCGATGGCACCTCATTATGTGCCCTAGAAATTTCAATGTGTCCATTTTGTTTACTATTTCTCTAAAACTTTATGATTGCTCACATGTGGCATTCATTGTATTCTCATCATCCTGATTTAAAACTATTTCTAGACAATCGCTCTGTAGATGAAGAAAACTCTTGAATCAATTCTTCATCTGGGATTTTCCAGCATTAACTGTCATATATTAGGAGTGATATTTCAGTAGATTTGCAGTAGTGAACTCTGATTTACATAAAAAATCAGAACTCTTTTCTTTGTTTCTAATGTAATTTTTCCTTTTCTTCATACCTTACTTAATTTTTGGAAGGCGTCTTTTGCTATTTCATTATTTCTGCGGATTTTAGTTTCGCACTTTCTGTCCACTGTTAAAACCTCTGAAATATATCTAAATTCGTGTACTTGTGGAATTTTGATATTTTCAATTTTTAATTCACGTTTTCACCTGTTCATTTTACTGACAACCTTACTTATTTCTTCAGTTTTTTTTCGTAGTTTTTTTCTCGCTTTCCCTGACTAATTCCTGCAGAAGTTTTTGAAGATTCCTTTCTGTCTTTGCTAGCAACACTGTCTCATCTGCATATTTTAAGATTATGGCTGCCAATAATAACTTCTGGTAGGACATTTAATTCTCTCATAATTGTCTCAGAGTATACGTGAAGTAAGTTCAGCGAGATGACACATCATTGTCTTACAGAGGTTTTAATTGTTGTTCATTTACTGATCTCATTTTCTATCCGTATGCAGCCAGCTTGCTGTCAGTATCAGTCCTGGACTAATCTAAGATCCTTCAGAAATATGTCATCTTTTCCTAGCAATGTCGAAATATGTCACTCATGACTTACATAACCGAGCAAGTGATAAATTCTAATGCCTTGGCTAATATTCTATGTATGAGCGCCAACTAACATCTGTTGCACATGCTCCTTCTTGCCGGGCGTGGAGTTAATTGCAATATAGTTAACCTCTTCCCCACCGTTATCTTTCGTAATATGATTTTTAAGAGTTATGAAGTTTCGTTGGACTGATAGTGGAGAGTTTCTCGTTGCCTTCTCTACGGTGATTTTTTTGATACACATACCCATGTTAGCCAGCCTTTAAATCATCTGCCCTTTTCTATGTCACTTTTCATCCTCCAAAGACGCTAACAAACTGCTCGCTTCACTTGGAAGAAATTAGACTTGGGGTGCCTTTTTAGTCACCGACGATCTCATACATACAAGTATATTACAGTTAATTTAGTTAAAGTTCTAAACAACATTGTTATTTATTTTATTTAATATAATTTCTTACCTTGATATTCTTGAGTTAATAGCCAGAGTGGAATATGTATTTTCAACAATTAATTTTGATCAGTGCTACAAATGGCGCCTAGTTGATAACCATAAACTTGAATTTAAAATAAATATTCATATTTCATTTTCATTTTCGCTATTTAGTCGTGCCTCTCGTTATGTAGAGGAGGCAGATCGATCAATGTATTTATCTTTATAGGATATCAAATCAAAATTAATAATAATAATAATGATCAAAATAATAATAATAATAATAATTATAATAATAATTTTTATTGTTTTTAATATTATTATTACTATTATTATTATTATTATTATTATTATTATTATTATTGAAAATGTGCAATTTAAGAAAGGAAAAAGAAAGGAAAACATTTTTTAACAATGTTGAAGATAATTCAGCAGTTTGTCTGTTTTATATTTGTGGTTAAAAATTGCATATAGTTATTTAACAAAAAGTTAAAAAAATAAAAATCTTAGTACTCGTATCGTTTCTCTTGCGAAAGACATTATAAACGCTTTTTATCGACAAAAGCAATGTTCGTAAAAAATGTATTTTATATTTATATGTTTATACTTGCAATTTTTAATCATATCTTGAAGTAGAAAGACATATTATCGAAATATTATTCAGCATTGTTAAACATTTTTTAAACAATATCTTTACATTTCTCTTCTTAAATCCGACATTTCCCGAATTGTTATTATGTAATGGAAATATATGCCTCCGGGAATTTTCTAACAAACTTTTGCAAATGAATGTCACACGATAGAATGGTATTTTTTTTTTTTTTAAATGACATATGATTAGAATAACTGGAAAATGACTGCAAATAAAGAAATAATGTTCTATCCTAAAGCGGAACCGGAAGTTATAACGTTGGCGTTGTCGCATGATTATCGTTGACCCGGTATGTTTAACTGATAACCAATGGTCATTAATGAGAGGATATCACAACCTTAACCGTAATTTTTTATCAGAGCATTTTATATTTTCAGAATAGAACTAGATACAGATTGAGACGTTTTCAGAGTAATAACGATTCTTCGTATTCTCATGCATCTCGCGTTCAGTATCATGACATAATGAAGAATAATTCAGACTGACTGTAAAAGCGATTTGCAATTAGTGTAGGTTCATTTAAATTTAATATTTCTCAAACGCCCTAATATCAAAATAAAATGTTTTCCAGTTCCTACAAGAACCATAAGAAATAAATACCGTTTTAGGCTTTACTATCTTAACGACATCTGTTCTCAAATTCAATGTCAGAAAAACTCTTCATTATCAAAGAATAAGTTTACGAGAACCACCTGAAAATGTATAAATCAAAGAATACTGTAAGATAAGAGAAAATATAAATATATTCATAGGTATATATCTAAAATAAAATGGAATGACATCATAACAAAATAGATGGTGCACTTAAATTACTTATCAAACTGTCAGTGTTGACCTACGGCCATTCCTGCTTTACTGAATGAAGGCTTATATTGCCTCACATATGTATCTTGTTTGCAAACGTGACAAACATATTTTTGAATCCCTCTGTATGTTTCCCCTTTATCTCTCTCTCTCTCTCTCTCTCTCTCTATATATATATATATATATATATATATATATATATATATATATATATCTGTGGGTGTTTGGGTGTATATATATATATATATATATATATATATATATATATATATGTATGTATATACACACACACACACTCATATATATATATATATATATATATATATATATATAATTTGAAATGGTCATAAATTGTAATTTTTTTCTCCATCTATAGGCATTTTATCCATCAAGACATTCATTTATGTAGTTCACTGCTATCAGAAAGCAGATTTTTTTTTCTCCTGATGATGGCCATTTTGACCGAAACTAGTCGAGGAATCTAAATGAAATAATAATAAAAACGAAAGAATATTAATCTACAACCCAGTGTGTCTGAAGATTTTTAATTTTTTTAATAATTTTATTGGTCAATATATATATATATATATATATATATATATATATATATATATATATATATATATATATATATATATATATATGGGGTGATATTAAACAATTCCAAACTTACATCAGAATTTACACTCAAAAAATCAAATTGACCTGAGAATATAATTTCAACAAAATAACCATTTTTAGACATACTCATTAGAAATAAAAGCAACTACCTAATCACAGATATCTGCCACAAGCATAAATACAGCCAGCAATATCTTCATTTCAAGAGCCACCACTCAAAAACCTGACATCCCCTATTCTCTAACACTTAGCGTCTGTACTATATGTACTGACAAACAGCCTAAAAAAAACTCGTCTAGGAGAATTACATAGAACTCTAAAAAAATGAGGTTACCTCACAACACTAACAAAGGTTTTGAACACGCAAATTAATTCATTTTAACAAACTACGAAATCCAAAGAAAGTACGATCGACCTTGCTGCTTTCTCCTTTTATCTTATCATCTTTAGGATGTGTTTACAATAATGAGCATCTCCATAAACTCCAATTAGTAATGAGTATATATATATATATATATATATATATATATATATATATATATATATATATATATATAAATGTTTATATGCAATCGTCAGGTCACATATGAGTGTGGCCTGACGATTGCATATAGCATGAAACAGACTGTCGCCTCTAAGTGTTGACTTCTATGTTCACTTTTATATTTACACACGCTCTGTCTCTTATATTGAGCACTTTATCCCATAAATATAGCACACCTTAAGACTATATTTCTTTATATATATATATATATATATATATATATATATATATATATATATATATATATATATATAGCCCATTGTCAAATATTTCTGCATATTCATTCATAACAGCAGCTGAACTTCCAATGTCGGACCTGTCAGTAAGCACAGTTTTTCCTTTCTCTATAATATCGTCATTAACTTTACTGTGTCATTTTCTTATCAAGTTTACATATAGCACCGTACTTTCAGAAGCACTTTCTTTCTTGAAAAATGCAGTTAAATGATCGATTTTTTCCTAACCGTGATCAATCACGGTGAAAGATTATTCGGAAGAGGATGATTGAAGCTAATTTTAAATCTTTCGTACGGCTTCAAGAAACTTTATAATTTATAACTAAAAATTACTTAGGATTTGTGACCATTTTTATAATGAAAAAAAGTTGTTAGCTTTTGAACAGAGCTCATTATTAAAGTATTGAAATGATCTTCCAGTCCACAAATGACAGTACAATAATTCCAATTATTTCGAGACATAGATGATATATCCAACGAAATACAGTAAATAGTCCGTTAATGAATCAAAGAACAGACTGGCCAAAACGGTTCATATTCCTTTGTTCAAATTTGGTTACTTCTTGTATGTGCATTGTTGAAGCTACTTCCAGGATTTCATTATTATGTGTTACTTGTAGATTTTGAATTATAATCTTTTGAATATTCCCTTCCAGTTTACACTGCGCAAATAGCATGAATTTCCGCATCAGTTTAATTCAACGTCTCCAATATGTAACTTACATTTTCGGGTTTATTTACTATGCATCTAATCTTTTTATTTAATGCGTTCTTCTTGCTTCCACGGTTTTCAATTAAATTAATTTAATATCATTTTTTCTTAATATATAAATGCTTGGGTTAATATGATTAACCCACACGTAACTTAGGTAAATGCATCAGTTAGGTAAATAATTGTAAAATGGTAATAAAATTTGTCTGTTAAAAAGCAAAACACTTTACACAGAATATGATAGCTATTGTCATTCAATTAATTTAATACAGTTTTTTTTTTCCGAAATTTATTTCCTTTGGCCGCATTTCTGGAATGAAAAATTTGCTTGCGCCTCACCAAATTTGATTTTTAAAAATGAAAAAAAAGGAAAGGGTTAAAGGAAGATAACCGCAGATTCGAAGTCAGCACATTATCATTGATAACTCTCTCCTCCAATTTGCAGACCTTATTTAATATATTCTTAATATAATGAAAACATATGACAATGAAAAAAAAATCGGTGAATAATTATTTATAAGTATTTGTACTGAGACTCATACAAGCAATTACAAGTAATCCATAATGATATTTTTAAATCATATTTATTTTTGACAGAGGAATTTCTTGAAACAGTTTATAAATCTTTGATTGTCTTTCAAACATTCAGCCTTATTTGCTGTCCTCTTCCTCCGCACGTATGAGGCTCCCTGCCCCGTTCCGGAACCACGGACCTAATATAAATTAATGTAATGTCCTATTTTTATGAGATTCCTGTGCTTATCGTTGCGAGTTGGTCAACCAGACTAGGCTAATAAACTATTGGATGTAAATCTCACTGTGTACCGTTCGAATATTTCGTAGTGATAGTTTAAGAAAGGATTAATGAATGCGGCATGGCTTTCTTCCGCGTGATCTTATTGTTAAAACTAATTCCAATATATGCTGCCATACCAAGGATAATACACGTTTTGTTAAGTTATCTGGCGAACAGAAGAAGAGTCATGTGAATTCATGGGCTTCCCCGAGGGCATCAGTATAAAGGGAATAGAAACTGAGTCACTCAAAATTCGTATTCGATAAAATAAATTTCGCGTCCAACCAAACGCTCCGCAGACACACACACACACATATTGAATCAAGTGCATCACTTACACACACACACGCGGGCACACACACACAAGCACACACACACATATATAGATAGAGATGTGTACAGATGAAAGAAAGAAAGAGTGAACTAATGCACTGCTCAACGTATTATTCTTACGGACAGTGATTCACATGTCAGTTTAAGGTAAGTCTATTGAATTCATTTGAATGGATTTATCGTACTATGACGAGCAAATTTCTGTGAAACTTCAAGTCGGAAATTTTTTTATTCATTTATTCTCTAATGACTGTCGTCTTCTATACTCTCTCTTGCTTTTTCTTGTTCATCTTCTTTGTCATTTTTACCATATTGTGATTTGTCTTCCCCAAAATAATCTTGATTTGAAAGTATGCTTAAGTAATTTGCTGGCCGACGTGCCCTGTTAGCTGTCATCCATCGTATATAGACTTAAATGTGTAGGGTACATGCACGCGTATGTATATATATATATATATATATATATATATATATATATATGTTAAGATATTTTATTTTTATACATTCTTTTTATAGATACAAATATTAAAGTAAATGCTCTTTTTATAATAAACAGTATTAATAGCATTTACCGACCTGAATGTCTGAGAAATTTTCATAGAATCTATTCGTCCTCCGACAGGAATCGAACCTGTATCCTATACGGAACCGTCATGTAGCCTGACGTGCCTCAACCGATTGAGCCACAGAGGATCGGTCGATTAGCAAGGCTGATTTTACTGCATTTAAACTACAATCTTCCATGAATCTCTCACGTACATTCATATCTGCTCAAAGCGTAATCAAATGTAAAGAAATGACGTCACACTTTATGAAATGGACAAAGTCCGACAATTACTTTAAGACATTTTTGTGTTTATTCATTCTTAATTGTCGGACTTTGTTCTTTTCATAATGTGTGACTCCTTGATTTCCGGAGAACATTAATCTGCAAAAATTTAAATGCAATGTCAATCGCTATCTCTTGTTCACCTGATTAATGCTCAACAATAATTTTTTCTGTTCCTAATTTTTCCACATCCTGTAAGCACTTGTGTTCTATTAGTATTCCTTCCTTACTTGGGTTGATTCCGATTAAAAATGTGTGTGTGTGTATGTGTGTGTGTGTTTGTATTTAAGAATATGTTTATCCATATATCAAAACCAATCTTATTTGGCTGATGACGCTAATTTTCATCTCCGTTATTGTAATCAAATCTTGCGTTTGCAAATCATGAAACAGAATAAATATAAGTTATTTTTCTGGCTCCATTGTTTTCTATGGAAATTTCCAGGAATCGAAAATGATCAGAATCTGGTAATATCATTTTTGTATTTCTTTGAAAATGCCGACTGCAAAAAGAGGTTCAAATTTTAAAATGTTGCTTTACCAGACGAACACTCAGATTAAATGTGATTCCCTATTTTTTGTGAGATACTAAGAACTAAACGGACATTATTCTCCACAACTTTCTATCCAATTTAGATCTTAATAAAGTGTGTCTCTTTCGCATTGCACTATCCATTCACAGGAACTCACCCAGATGCCTTCCGGTATCCAATTTATAACCGTTATATCCCATGAAATTATAAAACAAAAAATGCGCCTGTTAATATCTGTTCATATTACTCAGATGAGGCATTTTAACTATTTACACTATTTAAATCGCAATTACATGACAGTGGAATTAGAACAATCTCCCCTCATGGACTAAATAAAGGGTTCGTTTCGAAATTCCAACATATACCACCTGAGTAAGGTCGGAGATTACAATGGCCGAACCATCGTGGATGTTTCAATGAAGATTATCACAATAGTTCGAAAGATGTAAATATTTAAATTAAGCCGGTCAAATGTAAATATTTATAAGCGTATGTGAAAAGAGTTGGGCAAATTACCGAGATTTCGGCAGTGACAAACATATGATCTTAGATGAGAGAAAAATGAAAGAGGATTTGGACTGATATCAAGACATGAAGTTTTCGGGGATATCTGAAAGAATTATTGTTAAACTGAAAGTAAATCTTTCCAACATATCGATCATAGTTTTTTTTTATATATACACTGACAGCACAAAGTACAGAAGAAGAAACTGAACAGTTTTTATTCTATGCCAGGCGACACCAAGACTCAATGCAAATCGAAATAAATTACAATTGCTAAGGTAGAATTGAATACAATGTATGCAATGAGAAAAATGGTGAAATAGTTGTCAAACTCAGACAAGGAACTCATAATGAACGCGGAGAAAATTCGGTCTAATTGTAGTAGCGTAGACAACGCCTGGTTTCATGAAACAGCCAAGGCGTATATGGACATGGAGAAAGCCAGGAGGAGTAACGAAAAAACTAAATCAACTATATAACTATCAATAAAATGTTCAGACATTTAGTTTTAGACTGCAAAACATACCTACGTACCGACTGTGGTAGCAACAATCTTTCTGTGTTATGTAAACTTAGATAAAGCTAAGGAAATTGTATATGGCCAAGGCGGCACACAAATTGCAAAAGGGCAGTCTTAAACGAGGCGAATCTGAAGGAGAAATATATGGACATTTTGAAAAATAGAAGCAAAGGACAAAATAAAAAGGAATCTCTCAGTGAGAGACATTATGAGAAATATTAGTAGTAATCAGCAATCAAGATCATGCCAAGAATATAAACTAAGATACAAGAATGAATGACAGAAGAAATTCTTGCATGAGGAGATCAGAAAACCATGACAAACAACACAACATAATATAGAGCTTTGCACAAAGAAGTAAGTACCAAATGCAAGTAGGCGAAAAAGGAATGGCTCAACAAAAGTTGTGCAAAAAAAGAAAGCATGAGTATCATAGATATATCAAATAGGAATCAAAATAAGAGAACAGCCAAAAAGATATGCTTATCAGCTTGATGCATAACCAACACTATTCGGAAGTTTGTTGGTCAAACCATCTATCTCCGGACAGAAATGATTCCCAGAAGAGACTAAGTCGAAGTGTATAGACTCGTCGTGGGGGACAGTTTTCCTACCCCGTTGTTTACGGGGTCAACGGGGAATTTTTTACCAAGCCTACGGGCTCGGATACCCCACAATAAACTTAGCCTTGTGCCGCATCCGACCGCATATGGGGGTTCATGAATATTTCAACTGGAGGCATAAAAAACAAGGAGGGAAGATTGACATTAGAAAAAAAGGAAGCATACTTAACACATGGAAGGGATATATCGAAAAATACGTCGAAGACGAAAAAGTACAAGCAGCAATATACAGAAATATCGAAGGACCGGAAAAATCTGGAGTGAAATCAACACAGGCCAGATTAAAAAGAAACATAAAAAGAGATCGATATAAAATTGAAATAGAGATCCTGACTATCTTAGAAAGGTAGGAATCCAGCTCGGATCTCCCTAACTAGAACTTGTATCAGGAAAATTATTATTAACTCATGAAAATACGCATTGACTGAAATTAACAATCGTGTAAGTTGCACATGCTTATCCATCAATATCAAAGTCCAAATTATTATTCTGTTTTCAGAGTTTTCCTTCTCTAAGATTGGTTGTCAGCTACGGCTAGACACCCACGTATGTCTATATTATTTGTCCGAAAGCGAATGCAACAATGTCGACTGGAGTTTGAAGATGCCAAGACGATTTCTCTTTCCGAGTTTCTAACCATCGTGCCACCTCACCATACCTGGGATATTTAGCAAAACTGATAATAATCATTGAATACTAATCAGAAATAAGAGAGTTGAAGATTAGATTATCTTCAATGCGAACCATACAGGTGGGGGTTTATGATATTTTAAATAATGCATGGTGTCCCAGATATTGCCTAGATTGAAAAATCTAGTCATTTCAAAAAATTCGTTTCATTAGAAAAGGCTTAACATAAAAAAAGGTCAACGTAGAAATAGTTTAATATAGAAAAGGCTTAATAAAGAACATTTAATGCATTAAGGGAATACACAATAATGTAGAAAAAGCATAAATAGAACGGACTTAGAAATAAACATTTCATGGTGAGTGACAGATCCATCAGTCCATTTGAGTACCAGAGGATCTGATGATCACTTTAAGGCATATATATATATATATATATATATATATATATATATATATATATATATATATATATATATATATATCCCATTGTGCAAATTAATTGAAACAACCGCTTTAGTTTTTTTTTTTTTTTTTTTTCACCATACGATCAGTTTTAGACCCACTGGAGGGACAGGGTGTAATCGATTTCTATTTTTTCTCATATTAAGTAATCGGCAGCGGCGTGCAGCAATGTGAATCTAGTTTAGGTGTGTATGATGAAATTTGTTTGGCCTTGAAAAATATTGCGTCATCCCTAATTGAATCAGATTTTTTTTCACGCCCAGATACTATTGTTTCGACTGTCGATAATTTGGCCTATGGACATTGTCTGCGATGGACCTTACTCCAAAGAAGCTTACGAATATTGTAAGGCTGCACGAAAACACTGGCTAGCCTTACCAGTGAGCAAATGAGAGTAATATTCTACTGGCTCTTAAACTCTCCTGATTATAATCTAATCGAGAATCTGTGGTCAATCTGCAAGGAACGATTTCGAGGAACTAACATGTCTACTGGGTCACTGTGTCATGTTTGCTTGGAAATATTGGTTTTGTTTCAATTAATTTACACAAGAGAGTATATATATATATATATATATATATATATATATATATATATATATATATATATATATATGACAATCAATTGTTTATACAACATGAACATTCATAAACTGAAAATATATTTCCATTTAATTATAAGGAAATTATACGACGTAAATATAATTTGTTTTTGGCTTCAACGGATATTTTCTTTCGATATCATTCTCCATGACATTAGTAAAAACTGTGGCTGAAGCCCTTAAAATTCTGTACAAATGTTATCCTTTAGTTATTAAATTCTGTTCTCTTTATTGATATCAACGCACACCTTATTTATATCCAAAGAAACGTATCAGGTTAACTCAAATCTGAAAAATATGGTGGCGTCATAATTTTGAATATTGGCGAAATTATGCGTCGAGCAAGATATTTTAAAAAATCCAAATTGATTCCACGGTGATTTTTTCTCAGAGTAATTTCCCTATATTAATCTAATTTCTGAAAATTAAAATGAGAATTCTGATATGTTACATCATTTCTATCATGGATTTGAATTTTAAAGGCATATATTAATATACGGAAATAGAAGACAAACATGGAGCAGGAGCAAAGATAATATAAAAAATCATTATTCACAGTAAAGTTGCTTATCGAAAATATAAAAAAAAACAGTAAGAACCAACCGATTATAGATCCTCGCTCTTCAGGGCTAAAACTAGGAAAAACCTGAATATATGTTAAACAACTAAAAATTGAACGGAATATACTTTCAAAGACTCAGCAATTTAAATCCTATATATTATATTTACAAACAGCAACCACTCCTCATTACAGTGTGAAGATTGATTGAACTTGATATAAATATTCAGTTGTTAACGCGAATGCACTCTGCTGATTACTGTGGAAATGTTGATTTTTAACCTTTTACTTCCGCCGGCATAAATTTCAAATGAGTGCATAGGCCGGCAAACGTAATATAAGAATGCCATACCTAGTTCTCTCTAACAATTTAACACCGAACTTTAAACCGGTAGCTACTATATCTACGGGACACAAAAAGTATAATAAATTATTTATCCAAACCGACGTGACTCGTATATTGAAGAAAGGAATGATTGAAACCAGTCATTTGCCGTGCAGAGCCCAGGTCTTCGTAGAAAAGAAACAAACAAATGGTAATCGTCTATTCCCATATGATAAACCCATTTGCTTTGCTGGATGCTAACTTCTGACAAGAATAGAAGATATGATAAAGAAAATAACCAAAAAAAAAAAAAAAATATATATTTAGTACTCTGGACCAAAAGAACCTACTGTCAGGTAGCTATAAGGCTCAGCGATGTCCTAGGTATTCGAGGTCAGAGACAAAATCTATCAATTTTTCAGAATACTATTTTGTGAGATAAACTGGTTAGCTAGTTTTCAACGATAATATCAAAAGAGTACCTGAAAGACACCCATGTTTTCATCGATAATGTAACTATTTGCGGAAAAAAAAACGAGCGGAACATGACAAAAATATTAAATTATTTATAGCGGTTTTTAAAAATGACACGCTTAAGACCTAAAAATGTAAAATTACTCGGGTACATTATAAATAAAAACAACCTAAAACCCGAAACAAAACATCTCAATCCATTAATCAACCTCCCGGTCACATAAGATTTACCTCTCTGTGCCATGCATTAGGAATGTCTGTATACTATGCACATTACATATCGTTTTTTCGGACACAAATCCACACTCTAACAGCAATATCAAATATTCCATATCAGAGAATGTTTTTACCGATGTACTAAGCAAAAACCGTACTACTCCCGATCAGACACTACCTCTGGTAGTAGAGACAGACGTCACAACTGCCTCTTTAGGACAGTCTTTAAGACAGGAGACATTTGTAAACATATTCTGTTGCACTCGCGTAAATATAAATTTAGTAGGTTGAAGACTTAAAGAACAAAAGGCGTCACATAAACATATTTTCAAAATTATCATAATTATTTTCCCTAAAAATAAAATATATATATATATATATATATATATATATATATATATATATATAAAAAGGCTTAAACACTAATATTCCATGGTCATAATTTATTCCATTGAATCGTAAATACGATCCAAATCATCAGACCTACAAATTCAAAAAATGAAAACAGAAAAAACAACTCCGGAAATCAAAACAGAATTTAGAGGAAGTGTAAGTATGAGGAGGAGTGACATGAAACCTTAACAGAGAGAATTTTTGGAGATGTGGGTGGGGTGGATTTAAAAAGAGGAGAGAAAGAAAGTCGACGGATGTCTAATACATAAAGATACATTTCGTGGTGACATATACACACCACAGACAATTCGGATAGGAAGGGGAAAAAAAAAAAAAGAAAGGGTGGGGGAGAGAGATGGGACGAAGGAAAATAGAATTGTGTTTACTTAAAGGGCCGCTTTGTAATTGGGAAAATTAGTATAGACTACAGGTTATAAATCAAATATAAATATATGAAGAGGAATATAACGATTGTCTCATTTCGCAAGGACCAAATATTTCTATGTTCAAAAACACATACTAATACACACAAAAAAAAACATATACAAGTAGGTACATACACTTAGACATGTACTCAGACACACACCCAGACATACGTGTACATACACATGCACATACATACACACATACACACACACACATATATATATATATATATACACAAATATATATATATAAAAACCTAAAAATATATTCACATATCCACACATACACATATTCATCTATATTCATATACACACCCTTTTCACATACATATACACGCATACATATGCCCCATGCATACATTCATACATACATACATACTATACATACACATACACATACATATACATACATACACACATACATATATATATATATATATATATATATATATATACATACATATATATATATATATATATATATATATATATATATATATATATATATATATATATGTGTGTGTGTGTCTATGTGCGCGCGTAGGTGTATGTGTGTATAGGATTAGACAACATATATTTTATATATAAAGAAATAATCATATCATTCAATGGATTAACAGTATTTTAATGCATACCTTATGTTTTACTAGCGAAGAGATTTCGCCATTAATCGCATTAATACTGCTGATTGATTCTATGTATGATTATTTCTCTCTCTCTCTCTATATATATATATATATATATATATATATATATGTGTGTGTGTGTGTGTGTGTGTGTGTGTGCAAGTGTGTGTAAGTCTTTGTGTGAGTATAGATGAATTAATGTCGTTAAGCTGATAGACATATGAGTTGCAGTGAAAAATGAAGATCCTTTTTTCATTTTAGTTTACCTCAAAAAAGAGTCGCTGGATGTAGAATTTTATTGCGTGAGATTATTTTAAGTGGAGTTGAAGATGTAAGACAGAAGTATATATATATATTGAACATCGATGGTTTAGATATAGGTTTGATTTTCCTGGTCTTGGGGTGATTGAGAATGTAGTCAGGGAAGCATCCGCTCGGAGGATTTTTACACACACACACACACACACACACACACACACACACACACACACACACACACACACACATATATATATATATATATATATATATATATATATATATATATATATATATATTAACGAAGTATGAGGAACTTAAAACAAAGTAAATAATGATAGAGATTTCGTTATATATCACTGCCAAATAAAAAGTATCGGGGTAAAAGCTATTATTACGTGAATTATTTTGATGAGAACTAAATCTTTGAAGTGTAAGTGACAAAGATGTAAAGATTGCCTTTTATAGAAATGCAACAATCTAGAAATATATTTTGCCCTCATCAATTTACACCAAGATAGGCAATAAATCCACAATGATGCAAAGGAATACTGAGTACTAAAGAATATAAGAAAACTACTATTTATTAGATAGGACAATAAAAAACAAGAAATAAGAAAATAGTAGATAATGATCGACATTGGATTTAAGCCTTTTAAGATTAAATTTGAAGTTGAAGACGGAAGCGTGTTTCATAAGTGAGAAGTGCGATATCAGAAACTGTTTATGATTACATCTAGCAATTTTAACTGTAAAATAATAAGACCTTGCTGCCACATTAGTACTGTGCATAAATTCATACATTATACGCAGCAAGGAAGAAAGATCAAATTAATTGCCCCGAAAGAAGTTATAAGAAGGGTAGAGCAAAGCTATGTTACGACGGTTGGAAATGGACTAAATCCGAGGTGCAAATAGCTTGAAACACCAAGCTGAAGAATCAACGTATGGCATTATGTATGTTTAGATATATAAAATACGTCTGATATTTACCATTGGGCACTTTCTTACACTCTCGTATGATCAAAAGGATAAATATAATTAAAGGCACGACAAATCTTCGTATGCAAAGACACACACACACACACACAAACACACACACACACACACAAACACACACACACACATATATATATATATATATATATATATATATATATATATATATATATATATATATATATATATATATATATATATATATATATATGGGGTGTTTTGGCATACGAAGACTTGTGCATTTAATTATATTTATACTTTTGATCATATTTTATTCATATATATATATATATATATATATATATATATATACTTATATTTATTCATTTGATCATATTTATATTAACAAACACACACAAACACACACACACACACACACACACACACACACACACACACACACACACACACACACATATATATATATATATATATATAAGTAAATGGATTTCTCCATCTGCATTACAGTAAGTAATAAACATAAATATTTAAATTTTACAACGTTTAAATATCAATTACTTGTTGACGATTACCACCTGAATGAAAATGAATGTACCTGGGAGCAACAAGATATATATTTTATTAGTAATTCGTGTAAAATATATATATATATATATATATATATATATATATATATATATATATATATATATATATGCGTATGCTCGTGTTTGTGCGTATTTTTGCGTGTGTGTCTTTGAGATTGTGTCTCCCCATATATGGAACCCGCTGCCTTTGCATGAAGGACTGTAATTGACTGCCTTATTACTATGAATAATGCGCAGAAATTAAGTTAATTGTTTTTTTTTTCAAGGCCTTTGTGCAACGTTTGGTACTTCCCTTTCTACCTACATTGATTCATGTTTTCGCATCGCCAAATGAAATTAAGTTAATGAAAATTACGCCGCTACCTTTGAAGCAACTCTTCTTTCGAACGTCGTGCCAGACACGCAAGCTCTTTTGATGGAAAAACAGATTAGAATAAAATCAATGGATTCGCGTCTGGACTCTTCAGATGTGGAACATTATATTTTATTGTTATTTTTTATGCAGACATCGCCACAAAGAGCCACCTGTATATAAAAGGTACTTTTGCGACAGAAGAAATAAAAAAAAAACAATGAAGGTTATTCTGTACGAGCAAAATCTCTAAAGCTGTAAAGAACCAGACGAAAAATACAATACCCCGACAACGGCATTTCTTCCAGTTTTTATACTAAAGTTCACGCAATACAAATAATGTGTTACTGTTAAAATGGTTAAGAGTATTTCGGTTCGCAACGAAAGAACAATATTTTATTTCAAATTGTTTAACCTACGAACTGTTATTTGTAATAATGAACGTTTATTATTGTTAGTCACATCATACGAAATGCCTTGTTTCCACTCACAGAATTGTTACTTTGGGTGACAGCTCTGCAAGAAAATAGTCTTTAGTTTCTGTAGTGTAACGGTTGCGCAATGTTAACGTATATTCGTAATACTTAATTTAATACAATACAAAGCTAGTGAGCCACTGAAGATAGACGTCTAAATTAAAACTAGGATGGCCAGCACCTTTGACATCTTTATTTCCATTACGCAGTGAAGCAGCCATCTCTAAAATATTCAATATTCAAGTCAGGAATAACTAGTCTGAAAATAAATTCACAAATATTATATATATATATATATATATATATATATATATATATATATATATATATATATATATATATATATATATATATATAAATTATGTGTGTGTGTATAGATAGATAGATAGATAAGTAGATAGGTACATAAACACAAGTATTATATCTTGTGAGAAATTTTTCAATGCATTTACCCTATAAATAGCCTAGGTGTCAAAAACGACACCTCGGCCATTCAAGGTAAAACCTCAAATATCAGCTATTCAACTGAATATTTTTAAAGAATTAAGTCTGTTAAGCATCTTTGCTAAAATTCAACAATTCTCCATAAGCCCCAGCATCGAACCAAAACTAGTTATTCCATAGTAATTTGTTGAAAATTTGAAGGTATCGAAAACGACACCTCGGCCATCCTAGTGTTAACAATGAGAATTAAGAATGAGGATTTTGATAGGAATGCAAAAAGAACTTGCTAGAAAATTATGATTATGGACATAAGGTGTAAAAATGGCAGTCTACCATTGAGTTAAAGCTAATATTTTAGTGCACAAAACGTCTGTTTCACAAAGTAGAATTTTTCAGAGAAAAGCTCTGCAAACTGTTCCTTTCGATGTTGTAGACCAAATCCAAAAACAGTTATGCAATGTGATAGGTTTTGCCCTGGCAACTTGACTGCAGTCACTTTCTCACAAATATGATGTAGCTTCCTTCTGTCTTTCCTATACATGGCAACTGCTTTGACGAGCTACTTTCACTGATACACTAACTGCATGAATTTAAGCATGCTACTAGGTTGACATCTCAACATGACGAAACAGTTAAATGTAACAGCCACTTCTACTCCAACAGCTTCATCTCTCGCATTTCTCGAAAGTGGTACTCTCTTCGTCTTATTACTTTCCTGGTAGCTATAATCGTCAAATATTCAAATGAAATGTCAATTATCATCGTCTCATTCTTTGATCTTGATCACCGTCCTTCTCTTGATACTTTCCTCAAACAACCTTCTTTACTTTTTCTTTCACTGTCGGTAACATCTTGCGTGCTAGTGGCACTCCCACCTTGCTTGGGGTGTAATGCTTTAAGATAAGATTGTTATTCAGAGACCGATCGGCTTCCAATATCACAGAGTAAAGAGTATATCTTCCACCATAAAAATGGGTAAACAATTTTGAACGCTATCAAGGTTGAGTAAAGTGAGGGGGTGATGTAATAGCACCTTTTAAATCAAATTTCTTTCTTGTAAAGATTATTTCATATATAAATATAATATATATATATATATATATATATATATATATATATATATATATATATATATATATATATATATATATAATTACACTACCCATCAATTTCTAATCCCATTTTTTCCTTTCATTTCGTTGTTGGAATTGTTACCTGATGATCCGGAGTCCTTTAAAAAGGATTTTGGTGAAATAAATTATTGTAATGGTACCTTAAATTGGTCTGTTTTTCATTAAATATTAGCTCTGTATTCACATTGAGCTCTCAGGATTTCATCCTCCTTGGAATTACCCATTCGGTTTACCAAGTTCTTCGTAACTTATATATATATATATATATATATATATATATATATATAATGAAATGAAATAAGATTAAGGGAGAATTATTTCAATTTTTTCTGCTTTTGTTTTATAAGTTATTTTTTTTATACATATAACTTATTTAAGTAAATGTGATCTTTTTTAATTAAACTAAACTTCGGTAAATGTAATTAATACTGATTAATTAAAACATGTTTTTTATGTAAATAGATTATATCTATAAATATAAGGTATAAACAAAAATATATACATATATATATAAATATATATATATATATATATATATATATATATACATACATACATACATACATATATATATATATATATACATATATATATATATATATATATATATATATATATATATATATATGTAGACGCAGTATATTTTTTGTTGAAGCATGATCCATTGAATAATATACATATATTATGTCTATTTTTATAATAAATCTTTCTAATTCTCTAATTAAATCCCCTGTTGTTCTTGTTAACCAAAGTATTTTCGATCTTTTCAGGGACGATTTGCGATGACAAACTTCAGGCAACTGTTATAATAATTTTTAAATTAACCATTACAGCTACGGTGTTTTTGTAAACAAGCATCCACAATGTAAAGGTGCTAAGCTGTGATAGTAAAAATGCAGCAAGTGGTTAAATGTTAGTTAAATGCATTTTGAATCATTGCTACAACGCTTTTAATAAATTTTGTTCGTTGTTGGCTTCTTGCTTTAGATATAGAGGGTTTTCAGAATTTCGAGATTTTTAAAAAAAATATTTTCATGATGTATTATATTGGTGTTGTCAACAGGTATTTTTCTGTATTATGAATTCGGACAGGGATGTGCATTTAAATAACGTGCGATAGAAACATGCATCCAATAATAGAGTTATAATGTTATAGTCGTGTACTTTTATGTTAGTTGTTAGACGAAGGAATACACCTATGATTGGCGCTCGAAATACTTTTCTTAAAGATATATGTACATGTCTGCAGTGTATTACTTAATACTACGTTAGCCAAAAAGTCCAGACTCAATTAAAATGCGGAATAAAAGAGCAAATTTCTGTCTGGTGAAATTTCAAAAGAGTACTGTATTTCGAGCTTGTTCCACACGGTCATGCCCTCAATGCTATAATGTATAGCTAGCAGCAATACCACGTGTACGACAAACTAAAAAGGAGTATCCTGCTCTGGTCAATGGAGGTCGGGTTTTGTTTCAACAAGACAATGCGAGGTCACATAATACTAGGTTGACTAAGGGGGAAGTTCAGAGAAACAGACGGTGTTGAGATTCTTCCACATCCACCATCCAGTCTTGGAGCTGCTCCGAGTAACTATGACCTATTCCGCTCAATGGCACACTTCCTCCTCGACCAGCAATTCAGCACTTTTAATGGAGTGAGGGAAGGTTTTTTACCGTTTTGTTTATACAAAGCCATAAGTTACATATTATTAAATTTCTGAAAGATAAAAAATTATTAAATCAAAGAAATGTCAATATTGTCAAATATTCCCCTTAAATAATAATTAATGTATATATAAGAACTAGTAAATCTATAGTTCATCATGAATAAAATAATTTATAAATGCGAAATTAAATTCTAATATATTAATTTCACAATTCCATATATATTCTATTTGTTAATATAAAATGAAGTAAATACTTTATACTTTTATATTTGTACAAATAAAAATATAAAAAATATAAATATTATAAATATGACTTTAATTAATTGATACTGTAAGACAATTTGATATTTACAAAATTAATAATTGAATAAAAAATAGAAATGCCAAATATATTGTCATTTTAACCCAGACGATGTTTAAAAATAAGAAAGTATCTTAAACAACTTCTGGGGAAAGGAAAAAGAAAAAGAAAGGTAAGTAGATGTCAATGAATTGACACCCCAGTGTCCCACCTTAATTAGACCGAATTTACAATCACCAGACATGGCGATACAAGTGTTAACTTAGAAAGTGAAAACCTGACCATACTAAATAAAATAATAAAAATTTATCCCCACCAACAAAATATTAAGCTTGTCTACGCTAATATTAAGTAGATTAATTTGTTAGAAAGTTATAAAAATCCCTTGAGAATGGAACGAGACTAATCGAGATTTGAAGGTTTTCATTTTAAAACGTAGGAGGTTCTGTGTCGCGATGGTGTCATATTTTAAAACAATAATTATAATATTAAGCTCTACGGATCATATCGAGCACTGTTTTTTTTAAGTATGTAAATAAATATAAAGGCTAAAAATTCTGAAGTATAGATCTCACTGTTCTTTCTATTATTTAATATATATATATATATATATATATATATATATATATATATATATATATATATATATATATATATATATATATATGGTGTATTAGCAAAATTATGCAAATTGTGTAACAGCATGGGAAAATTGTCGACTCCAGAAAATGTTTCATTCATAAAATAACACAAAACTAATTGAGTTTTTTTATCCAGGTTTTTAGATAAGATGCTTAGACACCTTGACACGATTTGTTATAAGAATCACAGAAAAAATCCTTTTAGTTATTCAGCTAGAAAAAAGAACAGGTTAAAATCGTTTTGTGCCAGCCACACTCAACTATGGGGCTGACACAAACGATAGTGGATAATGGCTCGGATTGAGGAATCGGAGAGCCGAGTTCGAATTCCAATCGAATCCATTACATTCACTTACATGCTAACACCTTGAGAAATGTATGTATCATCTTCTTTTTCTATGGGTAAATAGCAGGATAGTACGGGTTCTATAGGCTTGGATGGCAACTGGTCTACTGGCAGAAAGAAATGGCAACCTACTACGAAAAAAAAATAGCCTCGTCAGTCATGATCCCCTAAGCGTGTATCACGCAGGGCACAAGTGTCAGCCCCACTATATATTCCCAAATGAGCAATGTTGAGAGGAAAAAGATCATACAGGCCTTCAGTAATTATACCAATATTCGTACTCTGGCTTCCCCCTTCAAAGTCTAGTCAAGAACCATTAAGAGAACGGTGAATAGGTTTAAAACAGAGCGAAGAGTAAAAAGAAAAATTGGATCAGGAGATCACAACAGCAAGAGTGACCATCATTTCAACTTAGAGCTAAATACATTCTCATTGATCTAAGTAGACTAGAATCCAATAGTTTTATAAAAAGCTCAGTGAATTTCATTAACATATCTTTGCTGTTACACGATTTGGATAAATTGTTACACCTTGAATATATATATATATATATATATATATATATATATATATATATATATATATATATATATATATATATATATATATATATATATCTTTTGTGTGTGCTTGATAGATTTTATTTTCCTGAAATTGACTGTTGCATTTTACCCATAATTTACAAAAAGAATATTTTTCATTAATGTTTCATACCTCCATCATCATATATCACCTCCGTGTATAAACATATAGAAAACACTTTGAAATCTGAACATATAATGAATTCAGACTTTTTTTTAGCCCGATGTTTTAACAGTTATACTCAGTAATCTCTTTAGAAAAAGGAAGAATACATCTTGCTCCAGCTATAGTTTAAATTGCAAAGCTGATCAGATTCTCCTGACATGATTGCGAGTCGATCTAGGAGAAACAAAATCTGAATTAATCATTCGATACCATACCTTCAAGAAGTGAAAATGCTAAGAATTAAACACTTTCAAACATCTTGATTGGAGACCGGAAGGCGAATATATTACGTACTGCATTTTTTAGGCACTACGCCACATCCGAACACTGAAATTATCCTCTGATTTGGATTTATTCAAACAACTTCTAGAGGGGCATCTTGACGTATGTGCCAACGAAAAGTCTCCACAGCTTACACCTGTACCTGTAGTGCTCTGGAATACGACATTATTCTCCCATGACGGAAGGACTGACACCAATGCAATACAGATTGTGTAAGTTTGAAAATATTTATAGTTTTTAATCATTTATCTAAATGCTGACAGCAGCATTTTTGCTTAAGTTATAAAAGACGCTTCAAACAATAGACCTTATTCAATTTGTAGTCGTCCTGGTTATGACAATAAAATACATCCGGTAGCAAAGCCTCTGATCCGGAGGATTGACGAACGTGGAACCACATCTTGATTGCCAATATTCAGAGGTGCCCATTGGACCGTGTTTGTTGTACCTGGGGAAAAAATTTACACCGAAATTGGCGTCAAAGCAATAAGAACATTCAAACATAGATTTTTATAGTAAAAATACCAGCAGTGTATTTTTGAAAAACAAATATTTCCAGGAATACATTTGATTCTCGACAAAAAAACCCTCTTTACAAAAATACGACAATGAAACATGATCTACAAACTGATTTTTTACAAATAATACATTGTCTGTTCAAACGAACCTATCATAAAAATGTTTAGGATAAAATTGACCTTGATATGCAGTAAAACTAAATAAACTCAAACTCACCCAATTTCTGTTGATTTTTGGAATTAACTTTCTGAAAATTATACGAAGTTTTTATAGATTTTTTTTTTCTTTTTAATTTACGAAACTTATTTTAAGGTGTAATTTTTTTTTTCATTATTATTTTATTTATATATATATATATATATATATATATATATATATATATATATATATATATATATATATATATATATATATATATATTTCTTTTTAAGAGTAGGTTTAGTATATTATTTTGGTCAATTAACAGAATAACAAACATTTGTCAGGAGTAATACAATTTAAAATAAATTAAATTTATCTGAATTCCACAATTTGACTACTGTTTAACGATTACACGAGCTAATAATCACTCGCATTAAAATAAGGTTTTTACATTTATTTTACCAAAAAATGAATTATCGTCAGCTTATTCATTATTATTTTTATTACCTGAATAATTCAATTACATTTTATAAATTTAACCAAAGAAAGATTGAAATTAATGACAAAATTAATACTCGAATAATTAAAAAAATGAACCCATCGTCGAAAATTTAATTTAATTATTTCTTTAAAAAAATAGTTACTAAATAATCAATCACGACTGCTTTTCCATTAAGCAGGCGATAATTAGTTACGATTTTTGTAAGAGGTAAACGGTAGTCATGCCTCAAGTATTATTCCAAGTACCAAAGATTACATGACATATTTCTTTGAAGGTTTTGATGCTTAATAGCACAACCAATTTCCACCTTCAAAGTGACATAGCTTTGTATAAACGCAGTTTTTACAATTTCTCCTTTCACACATCGTAGTGAATTCGTCGATGGATCAATGGAATGTTCCCTCCTTCACCTTTTATTAATTTCCTTTATTAGCTCCACTAATTCAAATTGAGTCAAACGCCATTGAGAATCATGATTAATGTCATCCCAATGCGTTCACTCACCTTCATTCTTTATATCTAAACAATTATAGTTGCAGAATGTATTGACTAAAACGTTTGAATTAATTAAACTTCATCCGAAAAAAAAATTGACTACTTTCTAATATGAATTCTGCGTAAATTTTAAAAGATGAAATTTGATTTATTTATTTTATTGATTCGAATATTAAAAATAGAAAATAGAAGGTTACGAATAACATTTTCAATATCTTCACCTTTTATCTTTTTCTTTTACAAAAGATATATCTGCAACTGAAATGTAATTACTGGAAAGAGAATTAAGACCACAAAGTTTCCCCTCAGCGGATTTAACCTGTAAAACGAGACACTCTTAAGAGAGCCAGAAGACATTCCGGTATTTATTATCGGCAGATTAATCTTAACAACATAATATACGTAGGTGACACTGTCTTAATAGAAGTCTCAAAAGGAAAAAAAATGCAAGAATACCTAGACAAGATAGCGGAGGTATTACAAAAAAGAATATTAACTAGTCACTGTAAGATAACAGAATATATTGTCGACAGCGGATAGGCAGCAACAATGTGAGCTTGTAATTGGGGACATCAGAATCAAATATATATATGATATATAGATAATAAAGCGCGTTGACATAGCGATATCTGTTTTCCGGAAAGAGATGCGAAGATCTTGTAGAAATAAGGAAGTATTTCCTATTTGGCGGTAGATGCTGGACAATTTCCTCACAGATGAGGAAGTGAATAGAAACAACAGATATATCCTGTACAGACATTATCTTGCGAATACCTTAGATTGATACTGTGAACAAAAAAAAAGGTTTACGACAATATAAACTAAAAAGGAAAAGAAGAAAATATGAAATTAAAATAGTAGTTGGTTCCGCATTCATTCAAGACAATTAGAACAAAATCGTGAATGCATTCAAACTGATACTCATTAGTTTGTTTATGTTAGTCGGTTTGATGTGTAACTTCCATATTACAGAAATATGCACTGCTTATAACAAATAGAAACCAGATATAAAATGGAAAATTTACACCAAACGTAAGATATCCTACAAATCCATCTATGTGTTGTAATTCTACATCCCATCTCAGCACAATTTTCTGTCCTAATTGCTATCAAACAGGAATGCGGATAACCTTAGACGTGAGGTATTGAGTGAAAGCACAACAAAGTAAATTAGAATTTCAACATCTTTTTAATGATAAATAGTTAGTAAAATGTTGTCCTTTCTTCTGACGGAAAATACAATTTGTTTATTCAAGTTTATATTCAACTAATTCTAATTACTTTTGCCTTAATGCCAAATCTCTTAAAGGAAATATTAGAATTCCTACACCCGTATCATGTTGAAACACCGGTTCCCATGCGATCATCAAACTTAATCAACATCGAGCATGGTCATTACCCAGAAGAGTGAACGCTTGGGAATGGCAGGTGCTGTAAGCTTTGGAATTGCGTAAGGTGAAATGGATAATGATTCGGTATTTTGAAACGGAGTGACAAGTTCCAATTCCAGTATGGTTCGTTAGATTTATTTACGCACCAGGACCTTTGGAAAGATAAGCCTCAATCTCTTCTCCCCATCTATGGGTTACTTAATTCTTGTATTACTTAATCATTATTATCCCCACCACCACAATTCTTACACTCTAAAGATATTTACTGGCTTTAAATAAGCTGAAAAAGGTTGATAAGCCGTAAGAATCGAAACACTCACGGAGGCAATTTCAAGGAGGATTTTGTAGAATTTATGAATGGCTCAATAGCCAAAGTTTTTTTAAAATCCTTTCCCCACCAAAGATTTCGCTATATCAGGTATAATCATACCCGTCTTTCCTTGAGAACGGTATTAAAGGTTTTTGCTATACCTATCCACTTACCTTTGTGAATAATTTATTTTTCTCTAATAAGTATAATCAACATCGAATTTCCTGAAAAGAGTGACATTGAAAACAAATGTGTTGGTTTCTGAAACGGATTACATGAAATCTCTATTTATTTTAAATTATTTCACCCAAAGCAAATTTATAATGCCGATAAGACGTATCTGGCTACTTTAAGTGAAAAGCAATGTTAAAACAGTAGTAAGGAGAAAGGACAATAGCAGAACAGGTTTTAGGAAAAGAAGAGATGGCGGTTTACGTTGCATTTATTTGAAGATCGGATTTGATAGAGAAACCGGAAGAGGGTTCCACAGAAACGAGAACAGAGAATATTAGTATAGAACTTAGGGTTGCAATATCAAAACATTTACTTGTTAATCTGTTAACATGAATAAATCAATGCGATCGACGTACCAAGGATGAGAGAAGATTCGACAATTAAAATAAAACAGATTTCTCGAAAAAAAACAGAGGTAAGGCAGCTAAAGTTGATGGGATGATGCTGAAATGTCAGCTGATGAAAGCAGCAGGTCATAACCGATAACATATTACAGACACGTCTCTGGGTTTTTCTCTGGGTTTTGTTGACAATATCTGGAGGCATATTACAGTAGTAACGAGTTATTGAAAGAATATCCAATATATGAGCGAACAGTAGATTCCCAAATGTGCACGATGGACAGTGGCGAGTAAGATTCTCTGAAAAAGTTGAACAACTATCCTAGCAGCAAACATAGCAATTGATTCAATATATGTCAGTGAAAAAGGTATGCTCCACAAGGTTCAATGAACTGCACTCGTGGAAGTTAGCATTATCCATGCTCATAGAAGACAGAAATTTTACAAGCGATTTCTTGCCCCAGACATCAAGCGACTGAAGGTAATTCTTGCGAACAACTATCCATTCACGTAATAATATATTATTCTCAAAGGATACACTTACAAAGCTGGGTGAGGTTAAGTGCTCACAATAAAAAAAATAAATATCACCTCTCCAAGAGCATTATTAAAGGTAGCAAAAAAGGTTTTAATCTCTAGTTCTTAATTGGCTGCCTCTCATGCAAATAAACGGGAATTATATACTCTGAACTAATTCTGGAGAACCACCTGATTGTTAAAAAAATATGTATATTAACTAAACCAAGAAATCGACAAAAGGTTCAGACAAAACAAAGGATGTTCAATAATACGTCCTTTCACCCATAAATCACGTGTCTATTTGGTGACCATATAAAATGATTACTGATTCGTTAAATTTTATCACATTTGCCTGCAGGCTTCCCTCCATCTTATTGCCTTAATTATATTTTAAAAGAAATTATCTTAATGTTAAAAAAAATATTCATGTAATTGAAGGAAGGCAACATTTGCGTATACCAGATCTTTGCTGGAAGTGTTCATGAAGGTGCGAATTCTGAATTTGCATGAAATATGACATTTGTTAGAGACACATAATAGAAACAAGATGGGGGCACACCAACTAGGATTAATGTTATCAGACTTGATAAAGACTGGATAGTGGTTGCCTCATAGTTTCTGTCTTGTGCCACATGTAAGCTACGCTTAGAAAATCATTATTATCTAAACAAAACGGCAAATAAATTCGTGATAAAACTTTTAAAAGCTTTATTTACATTATTCTGACTATTCTCGTCATTTTTGTCGCCATATTTATTACAATATTTCGGCCGTTGTATGCTCCGGCCTTTCTTCATGTGGTTGGAATTTTAAAAACTGTATTTGGCTTTTGTTTTAGAAACCGAAATATCTTTTAAATGGAAAATTAATATTTCATTAGATCTGCAAGAGTAAAAATAGTAATAGTAATAATATCAAATATAATAATAATGACCCGTACCCATCAGTGGCTACGTAGTGCAAGGTTGAAAGCGGAAACTGAAGGTTTTATCCTTGCTGCACAGGACCAATGCTTGTTAACTAGAAATTACCAAGCACATATACTAAATATTGTGTCAGCCCAAAATGCAGATTTTGTAATAAATATCCAGAAACGGTTGATCATCTTGTATCAGGTTGCAGGATATTTACACCCACTGAATATAAAACCCGGCATGACAGAGTGGGCCAATATCTGCACTGGAAAATCAGCAACTTCTACGGGAAGGAAACTGAAAGAAACTGGTATGAACACCACCCATACCCGGTTACGGAGATAGGACCTGTTACAATTCTATAGGACTACACAATACACACTGACAGAACAATCAAGGCCAATCGGCCAGATATTGTTATTAAAGACCACAAACAAAAACGGTGCCTCCTTATTGACATGGCAGTCCCTGCTGACTGCAATGTATCTTTGAATATATTCAAAAACTTGTCAAAATACAAGGAACTTGAAATAGAAATCTCGAAAATGTGGCATATGGGAACATCAACAATCCCTGTTGTAGTTGGAGCCCTAGGACTGGTTGGAAAAGATTGCAGTAGACTAATTGAAGGGATTCCTGGAAGTCCATGCCTCAAGGAGATACAAAAAATTGTTCTGACAAGTACAGCCCACACCTTACTAAGGGCTTTATCTATGTAATTTAATTTTTTTTTTTTTTTTTGTCAGTGGAAAGTGTCATGACGCCATTTGTAACCTTAGGTCCCTGGGCGGGACCCGGAAAGAAATGTGTAAACGCCAGAAATCAAAGAAAATAAAACTAAGAATAATAATAATAGTAATATCAATAATAGTAATAGTAAAAAGAATAATATAATAATAAAAATAACAGTAATAATATTAATAATAATAATAATAATAATAATAATAATAATAATAATAATAATAACTGGTGTCAAGTTACTATAGTTGTATCTGCGATTACAATGTCTCTACTAAAACGATAATTACGAAAGAGACAACGAGTATTTGTTGGCATTACAAAAGTGGCAAAATTTCCGTTGACATTACAAAAGATATTAATAGAAAAGCCAGAGAGTAGCGATAGGACGAGAGTGAGAAAGGGCTGAAGATGAGATACCATCCCTGGATTAATAACATTGCAGATTTGTCTTTGTATTTTTGCAAGAATATCTAAATACATATAAGCAATAACCTAGCAGGTGTGACAACAATATACAATGCATAGTCAAATAGTAAACTCATTGATATGTAAGATAGATTATGGTGCAGTGAATTCTCTAGAACGACACTATGAACCAACATTCTTAGCAGCATTTTGGAAATCTTTCTCCTTCATGCCAGCGTTAGCCCATAATGGAATCACTCTTCTGAAGATTAAAGTAGTACAGTTTTGTTTTTGGTTGCTAATATTAACAAAGAATTTCATACACCAGATAAGAGCTGTTAGTTCGACCTTATCGAACCGATCTGAATAACTATTAAGAAATTAGTAAATGATAATGTCGTCGGAATAGACACCGATTTGAGAACTGATCGCATCAGAAAAGTCTTTAAAAAATAATAACAACTAAAGAAATAAATATAAATATGTAATCTTAACATTCTATCTTTCACCTCGAGGAATATTCTCAGAATTTAGCAATAAATACGATGAGAATTGAACTGATACATTGTCTCATTCTGTTTCGTTTGTTTGACGACATATTAACTCATTATGGGTCATTTACTGCAGACATTTTATTTTCTTGTGAGATTTAGTAATTTTCTTTTCGAAAAATATATTGCCAGTAATTTAACCAATAATTTATGGGAGATATATTTTCTTTTAATATGAAAACGAATTGCTGCTATATTTTTATACTATATTTTCATGTTTTGATCCCAGTTTGGGGTTTTACGGTTTGCCCATGTCTGGGGCCCTAACAGGTGCTATCACCCTGGTTGAACCTGCAAAAAACAACATATACGAGAGGCTTCCACGCCAATCAAAACTTTGCTGTCGGATCTTGTT
Organism: Acanthosepion pharaonis; assembly: GCA_903632075.3. NCBI lineage: Eukaryota > Metazoa > Mollusca > Cephalopoda > Sepiida > Sepiidae > Acanthosepion > Acanthosepion pharaonis. The sequence goes on from CAHIKZ030001199.1 coordinate 293,415, forward strand.
CACTGTCATACCATGGAATATTTCTTATTTGGATTAATAAATGTTTTGGCATACCTACGGATGATAATTGGTTTCTCCCTATTCACATAAATAAATTAGTAAATACTGCATGTTGGCCTGCAGTCGGAGATTGGTCTTAGCTGTGCGGGCTAAAGTCTCTGCCCCCGGGCAGAGAGAATCCCCAGACGAGGCTCTGTCGAATGGCAGAGTCTCGTCTCGGGAAACAGCTACCCAACACCGTTTTATACAGGGTCTACGGGGAATTTTTGGCAGATCGTACGGGCACGGATATCCCACATTAAAATCGTCATTGTGCCACATCAGACCGCGTGAGGCTGTTGGTAGATATCCTGCAGTTGGAGATTCATTGGAATTCACTTGACTCCCTTCTAGCAGTTGACTACTTCTACGCGCCGCTGGCGAATCTTATATGTGTTGTTTTTGTCCTATGTATTATCGTTAAATAACAACTTCATTTGATAAATCTATTCAGAAACCTTCCCTAGGTTGCAACAATTACTGATATGTTGACCCTATAGCTGACTAGGACAATAGGAACAAATATTTAGACGAACTCATAAACTGTCCATTTGCCTTGTAACAACAACATCCATCGACATTCGCCATTTTCCCAGATTTTTCAATCTTTCTAAGTGCAGAGAAAGATTTATATCTGGATATTTGGAGAAAATATATTGATGCCAAAGTATTTCGAATTTCAATTTATAGAATAAAAGACCTGATATATTGAAAGCAAAATATGTGTATTTTTTTCTTCCGTTTTTTTTTTTCTTTCGCTTGAATAATATCCCAGTAAGGGCTATAATTTAATTTTTATTTTTAGAGAAATAGTTTTGTTAAAAAAAGAGTGCAACAAACTGCTGACATGACAATGGCGATTTTATTGTATGTTCTTGAATACAATCATATTGTAAAATAAATCTGTTCAGTGTAATGGTTGCAAACACAATGAATGGACACAAAACTATCGTTAATATAACTGAGAATTGAGGCTTTTCAGTCGTAAACGTGACCAGACTTCTGTCTGAACATAACGTTCAAAAAGCAATAATTTGCGACAATACAAGAGGAGGTGTCTCTAAACTGGTGTTGATAGGGAGAAGATAACATATGAAAGAATTATGGCTGACATTAACTTCATGACTGTATGTGCTTTTTAGTTGGTCCTCTTAAATTGATCTTCGATGTTTGCAAAGATTATCGAATTAGAGAATTGCGTAATCTGATAACATATACTATGCGGGAATAAACAGGTAATATTTCGCGAGATATTTGAGCAGAACATTAATAATATATCATGCATATTGTAGGTATTTTGCGCTATATTAACTGCGTGCTTCTCACACCGTGCATATTGACGCATATCCTACCAATATTAAATTATATGTTTGGCGAAACAGCGACGTTATATATCAAAATCTTTATTTTCGTCGTACGGTGAGTCTTTTCAGGTCTTCTGATGCATAAGACATATATATATATATATATATATATATATATATATATATATATATATATAGAGAGAGAGAGAGAGAGAGAGAGAGAGAGAGAGAGTTCTATTAATACAATATATAATTTTAAATATTAAATGTTAAAAATGACTCACATTCCCCAATGCCCCAGTTAGAGAAACGATCGATATAATTATAAGAAATATATACAATAATACATCTCTCCGTCCATTAAATATTAGATCAATTAATTAGATTGTCTCACAGGTAAAAATGATCATTAACTAACAGGATCTTACATACAGTAGTAATATATATATATATATATATATATATATATATATATATATATATGAACATTGAAATCAACACTCAGAGGCGACAGGTTATTCTATGATAAAACAATCGTCAGGCCATGGCTCCGGATGTTGTCTTAAATGTTCAATTTATATTTATGCTCTATACCAGATATTGCCAATTTGACACTTCATAGATTAAAACTATATTTTGTCATATATATATATATATATATAATTATTATTTAAAAAATATGATTCCTTCCTGACATAAGAGTTCTCTGAACTACATTTTGTTGTTTTTTTTTGGTTTTTTTTTACGACATCGTAAAGGGTTCAATGCGACGCATTTATATATGAAACAGCCCGTTGAAAATAAATAAATAAAATAAAACAAAATAATCCAGACACTTAACAGCATACTATGGTGCGAAAATCTATCTTTCTCTGTGAATGAAAAGACGATGCGCGTACAAGAAAGACATCATTTGCTTTGAAATAGACACCCCATCCTACTTCAGCTTGACCTCTCCCTGAAGGTGACTGATATGTGAATAAAAATTAACTATTAGAGCTGTTATCAAAAATGGTCGCCCCTGACGTTTCCATAGTAACGACTCAACATGCTTATAACGATACGAAAATTTCAAAAATGGTTATTCCTAAATTTTCCCTTGAGGACGAAACAGGGCTTGTTACTTTAATTCAATTTAATTTTAATAATTATATTGATGGTTTTGGCTCTCGTTTTTGAAACATGAGAACTCTTATGTAGCGAAGGAATCATAATTGTAATCTAAGCTCTATTTCTGCACTGTTTTTTTTTTTAATTAAACACAAAAATAATGAGTCTAGATTATTTACCTAACGTGTTTTTTCCTATTCTTCTACATACCTGCATACACACACACACACACACATATATATATATATATATATATATATATATATATATATATATATATATATATATATATATATTTGTGCATCTGTGTCTCTTTATGCGTATATATCAATATATTTATCTATATGTGTATGTGTGTGCAAGTTTATATATATATATAATGTCAATATATATATATGTCAATATACCACATAACACCCTTGAGCGCTTAGCCTCGGAGAAGATAGAATGGAGATGAACATGTTTTTATGGACTCAGCAGTTTTAAGTCTGCTTGTCTGAACCTTCTCAAGAAGACAGAGCAATATCTAAAAGGCCAGACAATCTAACAGTGATCTCATCTCACAATCCTCACTCTTGCTCCATATATGGCCTACTTTGTAAATCATTAGCGGGTCTTAATTACAACTTAAGATTAACGCAGAAAATTTCATAACTTAATCAATTTTTGTCAGATCCGCATAGTCGTAACCGACGGGAGAGACCCTTATACATACATATATATATATATATATATATATATATATATATATATATATATATATATATATATATGATTTTTCTTTGATTCGTTTTTTCTTAATCCTCTTTTTATTTATGTTTTTGTATGCAAAATGTTGAGGGTGGTTAGTGTAGAATTTTAGTGCATCTATGCTTGAATTTTCGGTGAGTGTAATTATTCGCATATTTGTATGTGTGTGTGTTTGCTTGGCAGCAATCTGATGTATGCTTAAACGCACTGTATGTAGACCTCTGTTTACACACACACACACACACACACACACACACACATATATATATATATATATATATATATATATATATATATATAGAGAGAGAGAGAGAAAGAAAGAGAGATTCAGACTGACAGACAGGAAGAAAGAACAATTTTGGCTAAAGATATTTTATACAGTGTAGGCAAAACGTATTGAATAATATCTGAATATCACGTCCAAGCATGAAATTGCCTGATGCCGCTTGTGTTCACCTCAATTTGTGTGTGTCTATATATATATATATATATATATATATATATATATATATATATATATATATATATATATATACTGGGTGTATTTATAATAATAGTGAGTGTATATAAAATTTATATTTGTTGTTGTGTTACAAATTGTATATATATATATATATATATATATATAGATATATTAATAAATATATATATATATATCAATATATACATATATATGTATATATATATAGGTATATATGTATATATATATATTAATATATATATCAATATATATGTATATATATACAAACTTGCATAAATAAGTGACCACTGATTATATGTTTTTGCGTTAAAATTACTGCAAACTTTAGAAAGAATTCCTTGTCTATTGACAGTAATTTTTCTTCAGTTATTTCTTTCTCAGAATGTGAAACAAAATAGTTTGATTATTTGCTATTCTCCTCGGTCCCTATCGCCTTCATTATATACCATGATTGATAAATTTTCCAATATATGTAGATTCACCTATATATATATATATGTTTATATATATATATATATATATATATATATATATATATATATATATATATATAGTTTTATTCACGTGTTCTTTGCTTTTTAAATTCTCACATGAATATTGGTGTTATATCTTCTGTATTTAATATTCATAATCCTGTTTTTCTGGAATACAGAGAAATGGATAATATTCATGTGTGACAATCAATCTTATTTTTTCTATTTTTTTTATTTGTCCCTGTTGCAATTTGTGCAAGACAGCAGAAAACGGAGAAAATGATTGATAAACCTATGTTCCAGGCTTGCTTTCAGGCCGTCTGTTTTTTTCAATGTGTGCGATGTTCATTTAATGCCGGTTTGTATAAAAAGATGAACTTCGCTGTGGTATAAATGGAAAAATTTAGGAAGGAGTCTTTGAAGCTTTTTTATTACTAAGCATTGTACGTAACCTGAAAAATCTCATTCAACATTGGCAAGTAATATATATATATATATATATATATATATATATATATATATATATATATATATATATATAATAAAAAAGGCTTAAACACTAATATTCCATGGTCATAATTTATTCCATTGGATCGTATTTACAATTCCAATGGAATAAATTCCAAATCATCAGACCTACAAATTCAAAATGAAAACAGAAAAAAACAACTCCGGAAATCAAAACAGAATTTAGAGAAAATGTAAGTATGAGGAGGAGGGACATGAAACCTTAACAGAGAGAATTTTAGGAGATGTGGCGGGGGATTAAAAAGCGGAGAGAAAGAAAGTCGACGGATGTCTAATGCATAAAGATACATTTCGTGGTGACATACACACACCATAGACAATTAGGATAGGAGGGGGGGAAGAGGAAGAGAAGAGGTGGGGGAGAGAGATGGGACGAAGGAAAATAAATTGTGTTTACTTAAAGGGCGGCTTTGTAATTGAGAAAATTAGTATCGACTACAGGTTAGAAATCAAATATAAATATATGAAGATGAATATAACGATTGTCTAATTTAGCAAGGACCAAATATTTCTATGTTCAAAAACACATACTAATACACACAAAAACATATACAAGTAGGTACATACACTTAGACATGGACTCACACACACACCCAGACATACGTGTACATACACATACATGTATATATATATATATATATATATATATATATATATATATATATATATATAAAAGACCTAAAAATATATTCACATATCCACACATACACATATTCATCTATATTCATATATACACACTTTTCACATACATATACACGCATACATATGCCCCCATGCATATATTCATACATACATACATACTTATACATACATACACATACATACACACACATACACACACACATACACATACATATATATATATATATATATATATATATATATATATATATATATATACATATAGATATACATATACATACACACACATATACACACACACATACATATACACACATATACACATATATATATACACATGCAAATACATACACGCCCTTACACATGTATATATATACACATGCAAATACATACACACCCTTACACATGTATATATATACACATGCAAATACATACACACCCTTACACATGTATATATACACGCACATACACACACACATACACACACACATAAACATGTATATACATAAGTACACATACACACCTATACATATACATACATAAACACCTCCATACGTACATATATACACACTTACATACATACACACATATATACACATACATACATATAATACACACACAGAGATACACATATGTACATATATATAAAAAGTTAAAATCTAAATAAATGACGATTCAAATATTTATTGTGTATGAAAAAAAAATATATATATATCTACATACATAAACATGCATATACATACATATATACTTATACTATATATATATATATATATATATATATATATAATATATATATATATATATATATATATATATATATATATATATATATATATATATATATATATATATATATATAATTATATATATATATCTTCTACATCGATTCCGCTTATGAGTATATATATATATATATATATATATATATATATATATATATATATACTTCATATATATATTTATATTTATGTATATATATGTGTGTAAGTATATATATATATGAAGTATTTAAATATATGTGTGTGTGTGTGAGTATGAGGATCGTAAGACAGTATGTATGCGTGCGTTTTATCCTTTATAATACAACGGCATTGAATTCCCAAGAACATATTTGCTAATTTATTCGAGAAGTAGTTTACATTGCAATAACCTACAGAACAGAATTCTCTGTTTACATGGAATTTAAATTTATAGTTACGAAAACAAAAATATATATTCCAATGGCAACGTGCGACGGATTGCTTACCATTGCATCTATGTGTTTCCAAAGCCATGCAATTTTGAGAGAAATATTGAAATAGTGCACTTTCATCATGCATCTAAATATGTGTTATGAATTCAGGGCCTTGTGGATAAACTTTCTTATCTATCTCTTATATAGGTTATTCGCGAGGAAAGATCGTGCTGAAATAGACGTTTTGACACGTGCAGGTGACGAACTATAAAGTGTGATCGATTTAAAATCATGGTAACAAAGAGAGAGGTAGAGAGAGAAAGAAAGAAAGATTGAGGCAAATAAGAGAGAGGGAAATAAAATAAAGAAAGGGGAAAAGACATGGGAAATTATGTGCTTTTTGTCATTGGCTTTGGAATTGCAGCCTGGAGAAGTGCAGAGAATCTGCCGATAAAAGAGGTCAGATAAGAAACTGTCGAATAGGAATTTAAAGTGATGTTGAAGAGTTATATTTTTACTAATGACAAATACATACCAGATACATTACATTTTCCTTGTTTTTACGTAGTTGCCCTAAGAGTGCATTGGTTTTTATTAACACGCTCACAAATATTATTATATTTACTTATCGCTTGCCTACTTTCATTATTTCTAAATTATGCTATTTTAAGTTTATTAAATGTATATGTGTGTCAGTACCCATATATTTCAACCTTTAAGTCTATCATTAAATCTTAAAAATTGCCCCCCCACCATACAAAACAATAGGTTGTCACCTAATATAGCAGTTAAAAAAGGTATCTTTATATTATGCAGTGTATCTGCACCGGTAAGTAATATGCTTGCGCCATGGATCGCGATAGGCTGACATCTGAATCGGTATGGTAACTACCGATTTAAATATTTCTAGATGAAATAATCCATAATATAATGTTGTACTATTTATAAATGTAATGAAACTATATTTACTTCTTGATTTCACATTAAAATACAAGATTCAAGAGAGTGTTTCACACCAATTTGCAAAATTTCCTCTGAGCAAAACGCACAAGTAACAAATATCATGAATAAATCTTTCGTTCATGATTTGTAGAGCTATATGTGCGTTCACACCAACTCTTATTTCTAATAGTAGTATAAAATAACATAATATATGATAAAATATACATTATATTTCTAAGGAAATTTAATGATAATTGTGGTATGAAATAACAAATACATTTTGCATAACATGCAATTGTTATTTTTCAATAACGTACAAGTGTTGGACAAGATAATTGGAACAGTTGCAAAATCCACTCCAATATTTCAAATAACTATTATACTAAGAACTTTAACTAAAACTTCGTAATTGCAGGTTATATCTATTGTAAATGCGTTTAGTTATCTAATTTACTGACTTCGTCTTATTTATTTTTAGAATTTAGTAAAATTTAAGCTAAATGCGTGAACTCTCAGAGTTCAAAAAGAGCAAATTGTTGGAGCTCGCATGGCAGGAGCTTCGATCACTAAGGTTGCTGAACTGATTGGTTTTTCAAGAGCTACCATATCAAGAACACTGATGCAATTCGAGAAATAGGGCAAGACCTCTAGCAACCGTAGCAATTCGGGCCAGACTTGCAAACTCACTGACAGGGACTGACGTGCATTGAAATGCAATGTGGCAAATAATCATCGGACAAATGCGGCCAAAGTGACTGCTGAGTTGAATAACCATCTGAATAGTTCAATTTCTACTAAAACTGTTCATCTCCATAAGTCTTCATGTCACGGAAGAGCCGCTGTGAGGAAACCTCTTCTCTCCACTCGGAACATTCAAATGAGGTTGAAATGGTGCAGAAATCACAATGCCTGGTCTGCAGACCAATGGAAGCATGTCATATTTTCAAACAAATTCATTTTTTCTCTTTTCCCAACTTCAGGGCGAGTTTATGTGCGAAGGCAGACCAAAGAAGCTTACAACCCTGACTGCCTTCTTAAAACAGTGAAGCATGGAAGCGGAACAGTGATAGTTTGGGCCGCCATATCATGGAAATGTCTCAGTTCAATGGTTGCCCTGCATGGTAGAATCAACAGCAAAGATTACCTGAACATTTTGGGACACCATGTTCATCCAATGGCCAAGACTTTATTCCCTGATTGTGATTGCATATTCCAAGAAGATAATGCTCCAATACATACCGCTCGAGTGGTTAAGAATTGGTATGAAGAGCATGAAGGTGAGCTAGAACACATAGAGTGGCCTCCCCAATCTCAGGAGATCAATATTATTGAACATTTGTGGTGCATTTTGGTGCAACAATTTAGGAGCCGCTATCCTGCACCGTCGTGTCGTAAAGAGCTGGAGAAAGTTTTAATGAAAGAATGACTGAAAATTCCTCGATATGAAGTTAGGAAGCTGTATGATTCCATTTCTAGATGTATTAAAGCTGTCTGTGAGGCTAAAGGAGGACCAACTCCATATCAAATAAATTTTCTTTGAATTTAGCAAGTGTTCCAAATATTTTGTCCAACCCCTGTACATTATACGGTATTTTTTTGCGTTGTTAAGCAGCGAAATATTTAAGATGCCATAAAATATTTCTTTCTTATTACAGAATAAGCAACTTTTCCTGCTTACGATTCGTTAGAATGAAATCGTTATTGTTATTTTCATAAAGATGCCATTTAATTATATTATTTCATTATTTTCGATTTGATCACGATAAAGGTAAACAAAACAACAATTGTAATAACTTCAGCTATATTTTATACTCGTGTTATGAATAATCAAGCGCAGTTCCTTTTGTTTTTTTTACTTTACTCCTTGAGAGTGTTATTTCTGTTTACTAGGACTATAAAAGGACACTATACGCAAACCTTGTATTATGAATTGAATAAAGCATTCTTAAAACCTACCCCTGCGTACTTTTGTCTTTACAATTTATTCAACTAAGCATATATCTCCATCATGGAACAAGGAATGCGCCCACAGATGTTCGACGTAGAACCTGATAATACAGACTCTGAAAAGCGCTGGACGCATTGGCGTGTAATGTTCGAAAACTTCTTGCAAGCAGTACATTCAGAAACCCACACTGGCCAGCGTCCTGGGTAAGACGATAAACTACATCCAACAGCAAGTCCTCTGGTCAGGAGGTTTTAAGGAGTGTGGAGCCACCCCTTAATTGCTGGTGTTCCCAGGTCCACACTGACCCGGGGTGGTAGCACCTGTTAGTATTCCAGCTATAGGCAAATAGTTTTCCCATCATATATCCACGTCCTGGGTATGACTAAACTACATCCGCGTCCTGGGTATGGCGATAAACTACATCCACGTCTTGGGTATGGCGATAAACTTATCCGAGTCCTGGGCATGGCGATAAACTACATCTGCGTCATGGGTATGGCGATAAACTGCATCCACGTCCTGGGTATGGCGATAAACTACATCGACATCATGGGTATGGCGATAATCTACATCTTCGTCTTGGTTATGGCGATAAACTACATCCACGTCCTGGGTATGCCGATAAACTACATCCACGTCCTGGGTATGGCGATAAACTACATCTGCGTCCTGGGTATGGCGATAAACTACATCCGCATCCTGGGTATGGCGATAAACTACGTCCAAAAATAAAGTTGCCAGCTATATATTTTCGAAATGGTTATGTTGTCAGCTATACGTTTTTGGAAAAGATAATATTTCCAGCTATACGTTTAATAGTACATATATATATATATATATATATATATATATATATATATATATATATATATATATATATATACCTAAATTTGGCATGAAATGACTTACAGTTTATATACCATAAAACCTAACCAACCAACAAACCACATCAGTCATCAGCTTAGACTCTCAACTGATTATATATCCCACATAGTATTCCAGACTGTCCTACTTATGATGAGGCTATGGACATATTGCAAGTTACTTATCTGAAACCAAAGAATGAAATCTTCTCGTGACATAAACAGCCTACCCGTCGACATATAAATGGTACGAGTCGTAAGAATGAAATAGTTATTGTTATTTTCATATAGATGCATGCTAATACTTTACATTATTTTATTCTTCTTTGATATGATAACGATAAAGTAAAGCAAAGAACACTTGTAATAGCTTCAGCGTTATTTTATACTCGTATGACTCATTACGATAGGCCTAACAGCTGCTAGCGTCGTAGATTAGCTTACGTTTTCGGTAGCCTTATATGACGGATGTCAGATAAAATCATGAAAATTTATCTATATTTTCGGTCTTGCTTTATATATATTTCGCTTTATACGCGGAAATATAACGCAGTTATTTTCGGATTCATTGTAGATGACAACAACAAGAATAACATAATATGCAGAAGACACAGTGCCGGTAGTATACACAGAAAGAAAACTTTAAGTACTCCTAGAAAACGTAGTGAAGAAGAGCGAGAGGAAATGACAACATCAATTTCCAGATGACAGAATGCAGCATTGTTAGGAAAAGGAAAAACCGAATTCCAATTTGGTGACACCAAGATAAAACAATACTACAATAGAAATATCTGGGAAGTGTTTTATCAGAGGACGGAAAGTGCTACACTGATAATCCGAAGCCGCAATAGAAAAGCGATCTATGCCTTCCAAAAGCTAAGGAAAGTATTAAGAAACATGATAATTTCATCAAAAACAAAGAAACGAACTCTAAACTGTTACGTAATATCTGTCTATCTACATAACAACAAATTCTATAGAATCTCATGACTAATAGTTTAGCAGATTATTATTTATAGGAGGAATGGTATATCTGCTCGAATTTCCTGAGGTTGACCTTCCAGGTCAGATGGAAGACAAAATGAGGTAGTTTTATGGGATCTTACCCATAATAATAATAATGGACTATTCCATACTTAATAAATAATGCGCCTCAGGAGTATTTCAAGTCGAGTCAGTAGTTCGTCGAGTTAAGAGTCGAGTCAGAGGCAGTCCGAAACAGAGTCGCGTTCAGACAATTACTGCAAGACATTGGAATAATGATACTGGTCGAGACTACATTGTTCTCTCTACTAAACCTGATTGTTCATACTAACACTTCTACTTCTCTGCATATATTCCTTTTTGTAATATATCTGTGTTATTCCATACATGTATTCGAGTTCTTTTTATTGGTTCTACCTTGGACTATCACCGTGGTACAAGGAACCGGACCATAACAGAATCTAAGAGGAGCCTCTCCCTGCCAATATTGAAAATAATAGACATATGTCGTCTCATTACCAATCAATGTCATTCTATATTTAACGATCTTTTCCAGGTAGTCGATTTTGTCTGGCTAAACTGGAGTGGGAATGATTGCTATAAAAAAGGGTTTTTCAGTGAGCTGTTTATTAAGCGTCAAACAATACAGACGTGTTTTCTTTCGTGTCTGAAACGGCTCCCAATTAAGGAAAGAACGATTCCCTCTAGATAGAACGAGTCGTCATGAACGTTAACAAAATAGTAAGGTCAAAATACGCTCTTTTGAAGTTGTTTTATCTCTGGACTCAAAACAACTACCGAACAACGGCTTGTGAGAGAAGAATGCAACTTTATTATCGAATTGACCTCATCGCCAAGGACCTCACTAGCAAAAGAGCGCAAGGTGGTTCTACAGAAGAATACTTAGAATAACGTGGCCGGAACGAAGAAATTTTAGAGAAAAAAAGAACGAGAAGGACATATAAACTTGAATTAAGAAAGAGGCATATAAAACTTCCTACAGCAAATAATGAGGAAAGACGGCTTGCAAAATTGGATACTCTCGGTGTTGATTGAATGTAAGATGGACAGACTAGAACAACGTATAATGTGTCTAGCAAGCTTGGGTAAATTCATGGCGAACAAACTAAATTTATTTAATAATATACACGACAGGAAAGTGTGGGGAGCAGGGACGTCAATATCCTGAAGCAACATGGCGCATTGAAAAAGATCAGCTTTCTTTTGAAAGCGTCGCCCATGTGACGACAACGTGACCATGCTAAACGGAAAGCTGATCATTTTAAAAAGTTTCAGTTATCTGTTCTGACTTGTTTTTATGTCCATCGTCTTTGTCAAATTGAACTGAATTGCATTTTAATGAATATTGTCCTGAAGAAGGTTTATTAAACCGAAACGTCAGACGTCGACATTTCATTCATTTTAAACAACATAATTGCATTTACGGATTTTTGTTTGTTTTTTCCAAATTTTTCTTCATTCTGTCGGATCTATATCCATTTACATTTGCTTATATATATAACAGACCGCATTCGCAAGTGTGTGTTTTTTTTAAACAACATATATGCAAATTTTTACGGAGTTACAGTAAGTTTGTCAGTGTAATTTATCTTTGAATATGATCTTGGAAAAAATTGAAAGTACTTTGTTTCGAAAAATGTAAGGTGCCTTCCTTGATAATCTTCATCTTAACATCAAGAATCTGATAAGAGAACTGAAATGGATTAGTATAAAAATATATGCAATATATCTATACTATTCAATTAAACATATTTGAATGAAGATATGCTGCCTAAATATACGTAATAATAATGTAAAATGTCTTTTATTCATATATAAGTGTTGCTATATGTAATAAAATCTATAACATATGATAACATGTAAAAATTATAAGAATTTATCATATTTCAAGGCGAGCAAAAATTTTGTGAACTGAAACGAAAATAGCAAATATATATATATATATATATATATATATATATATATATATATATATATATATTTGTGAAGTAGAGTGAAAAAAGTTCAATATATCTGTCGACCGACTTCAGTGTTTTGCGGAACACCGTTCAGCTGGGTCAGATCATCAGATAAGTCCGTTGTGGATCCTTGAATAAGAATGTTTTGCTTCTCTTGAGACACTAACACACTGTTCAGAGTTAACATCACAAATGATTTCTCTTCAATGTTTTGAAGATTTAAAAGAGGATAAATATGTCCATTAATAGCTTCTGAAATCTGTTTATAAATTACAATCTCGGAAAGAACTCGAATTACTATTCATTTCAAACGTCGTAAATGCATCTGGAAGACATTTCCTAGCCAGCGGTATCGATCGAGATACTTGAAGAAAAACACTCATAGCTGGCACATAGGTCATGTAAGGAGTTGTTTTCATTAAATGATTGATTGATTTGTTGATTTTACGGGTTGTCGTCATATATTTCAGATGGTATGAATAATACTTTCTTTGATATTTCAAGTGAATATTTCATTAAAAATTCTTGAGAAAAGCAATTATTTACGAGATACAAGTCCCACTATTGAACCCATAGCTGTGCATAGGAGATTGATTTCTTCCCTTCCTCTTGGGTATCTTTGCATAATAAATGTAACGACCTCATCTAGAATATGAACTCGACCTTCAATGTTTCATTCTGAATTGCTATACATTAAACCACATGCACATTTAACGTGCGAGATTACTTTGCAAATTGGAACTCTCGTGCTTACTGCAATGTATATAAAACTACGTCGATCATCAAAAACCTCATATAAAAACACCATCTGAGATAAATATTTCATTCGAGGAATATAGCATAACGTTCAAATTTTACTTTAGTATGTTGGATAGATGACATTAAATTATCTACCGAAATCTTTTACTTCATTTATCGAGATTTTTTTTATTTTAGAAGTATTAACGATAAATTATATATAGCCAGTAATAAAAGAAAAAATCTGAATTTAGCGAGTTGTCCAATAGTTTTAATAGTGGTCAATAGATTCCAAGCTTCATTCTTTCGTGTCAATGTTGAGTTTACCTCATTTCACTGTGCAATAATAATCTTTTATAATTTAATACATTGCAAAGAATGAATGTTATACAAGCCCAACGCAGATCAGTATCATCACTATCCCGATATTAGATATTCTCTGTACAGTGTCGGTTCAGGACTTGCGATGTTGATGTATCTCCACAATTTCTATCTTTTGTTGCTCTTAAAATTGTTGTGTCTTTTATATCTGTTATGGTCCGTTTCCTTGTACCACAGTGGTAGTCCAAGGTAGAACCAATAAAAAAGAACTCGAACACGGATATGGAATAACACAGATATATTACAAACAAGAATATGTACAGAGAAGTAGAAAGTGTTAGTACGAACAATCAGGTTTAGTAGTAATTGTCTGAACGCGACTCAATTTCGGACTGCCTCTGACTCGACTGACAGACTTTTGACGGACTTCTCCTGACTTGACTGACAGACTCACCCCTGACGGATCTTCAAGGCCGGACGTGGTATCTGAGCTCGTGGGCTTTAAAAATATGCCCTTTGAACGCGTATAAACGGGCATCATGTGGTACGAAAGGCCGGTTTCAGGTTCCCCGTGAGTTCAACCGATCAGCCTGTCAGCCGGTGGGCTTCGACTGAAAAATCACCATCCCCTTTGAACGCGGTGTATGAATCAAACAGGGTTGTAGGGTCTGGTATATTCATAAAAGCAATTAACCTCGAGTGATTAGTCCGAAGGTTGGTTCGGCGAAACAATATCCAAAGTCTATAGCCCGCCCGAATGTGCAGAGAGTTCTGGACTGATAAGCCTCTCTGATGCTCTGTCGGTCGCCCTGACTTATATAAGAGGGACCGTTCATTAATTTAGGTGGTCACCATCATCCCCACCAGAGTATCATGTTGAACAAGGCCGGTTTAACGTGGGATCTCCGAACCGGTGGGCTCGGCAAAAAATATGCCCTTTGAACGCGTATAAACGGGTTCAGGGTGGGTTTACTTTCCCCGAAAGAGACTCCGCCCTTCAGCGTAGCCTCGTTCGGGTTCCTCCCCGCCTAAAGGCAGAGAGTTCAACCGATCAGCCGGTCGCCCAACTTCGGACTGAACTCCCTGCTTCCTCTTGAGGCACAGTATTTATTACGTATGGAATAGTCCATTATGGTATTATGGGTAAGGTCCCATAACAATATCCGTTCCGCTTCCTCTTCTGTATATTTAAACAACTTAATTATTAACCACCCAAATCATCTTATTCCTTCCAGCATAACGTCCGTTTATACTCAATCTGCCCTTGAATAATCAAGTAAAATAAATGTTTCATATTTGAAATTTAAAGATATATTTTCAAAAATGCTTTCCAAGCATATGATTAAATATCTCTCAAAAATATATATGCTTGTGTGTACGACATCCTCCCCAAATATCTAACAGGGAAAAACATGTTAACTGGCCCAAAATGGTGTGGGTAAACGCTAAAAGAAACTAAACATAAAGCAGAAACAAACCCATATCTCTGAGCTTCACAGTATCGAGATGGATTCTAATATCAGGATTTTTATTAAGTGTTTACTTATATTGTTTTTTTGTACATACGAATTGATTTGCTAATGAAACCAAATCAGGATTGCTTTTCGCACCGCATTCTGACTTCCGCCAAAATGGCACCTTAATAAATAGGAAGCGGCTTCCTTATTTATTTTGATTTGAGTCGCTATTCGTTAAAAGGAATGAGACTGGGAAACTGCTTTTCAACAAAGATTCATTTGTTTATTGTTTCATTAATCTCCCTGTGCCTAATACCCGTTAGTGCCTTGAGCGATCTGGAAAATCGTTCTCGACTTAGATTATCCACAGTTCTTAAAATCTATCTCTTTCGTGTTCCAAATATGGTGCCTGCATTAAATGTTATTATACAACTTCAAATTGCTGAGATCTGAATTCAGAGAAAGTCTTTCTTCTTGAATGGTAGCCAACTACAGTTAAAAATGCATTATGCTTGCTATTTAACCTGTAGAGAGGCGAAGAAGAGATTGATTTTTACTTTTTCTAACGATATTTTCACTAATGTTTTGAATAGTTTTGCGACGTACACTTGCCGTTGATAATTAGGTATATAACTCAATACTTTAATGTTAAGAGAAAACATTATTTAAGTAGAACCGCAAATAAATACTTAACATGTATCAAAAAGTAAAAGTCAACCAAAGATAATCATTTCAGTGAATACCTTTTTAGTAACCAGGGTCAACTTAACGCCCGTTAAATTCTAAATGAAAACCCAATTCATCGACGCACAATAATTCACACTAATTCGACTGAATAGTTCCACTCAACTGTCACTCATTAATCACTGCAGTCAGTAGCCTGACACCTCTATTTATATACCTGGCGGAAAACATATATTCATAAGTCCAGAATGTTACGCTAGAGCCTCGGTGTCTGTAGTTACTCATTTACTTCCTATATGACAAGTAGTACTTTATTATTACAAAGATATTAGCTTTTTGTTTGTCATGTGTAAATACTGCGTAATGGCTAGGAGCTCAAATTTTCAGTAGCTCAGTAATCATTTTCATTGTCAGCATCAATCCCATAATCTTCAATATCCTAACATAAAAAATAGTCATAATCTGGATTTATATAATAAATATTTACATAGAGATCTTACGTTTGCTTCGTATACTCCAATGCCTCATGTTTAGCAGAGTTTGACAACCTTTCAACTAGGCGATAATATATC
Organism: Acanthosepion pharaonis; assembly: GCA_903632075.3. Lineage (NCBI taxonomy): Eukaryota > Metazoa > Mollusca > Cephalopoda > Sepiida > Sepiidae > Acanthosepion > Acanthosepion pharaonis. The sequence goes on from CAHIKZ030001199.1 coordinate 310,407, forward strand.
ATCAATTTTTCCTAGACATTTACTATATTATATTTGGCATAGCATTACGAATTAATTATTAGATGTTTTGAATGGTACACAGTTATATATATTTAAGCTTCGCACCTTTATAGGTTATTCTTTCAGATAAGCAATATGGCCGTCGCTTCTCTAGATCAACTGTATATTAACTGTTATATCTGAGCGTGCCTATCAACCTTTAGATAAAATATTTGAGGCTTGGGCTGGGGTTTCGAATATTTTGAAATCATCTGACACCTTTTGGGAAGCTGGTCATATTCTCAAATTGAAGGGTTATTGTATTTCTGGACGGAATATTTATTTTATACAGGCTTTCATATGAAAACGCAAAATGTAAATTTGCTGGAACAGTAACTATTCTAGATATTTTTGAATTAATAAAAAGTTTTCTCTATAGATTTTTCTTTGACTCTGTGCTGTTCATATAATTTATCATCGATCTTTCTAATGTTATCAGTTCTCGACTCGTTTTACATGCTTATGACATACCTATTTACTCCCGTTTTAATGGTAAGCCTGGTCTGTTTGATGAGGTCAGATCGGCAAGCGATCAAAAAACTTTTTACAATCTGTTTTTAACCGTGGCAGGAATGGCTGGCTTTAACTTCTCTAAATCAAAACTGCTTTCATTTAAACGTCTCAGATGATATGTTGTTACTTCCAATAGCGTGGCTGATGTTAACTCCAAGTAGAATGAATTCTTGCGCCTTCTCGAGCTAATGCTTTCTGCTGAAAAAATAAACAGATTATATTGAATTAATTGCTCGGCATGCCCGCTAGGAAAGTGGATTCAGTGTCTCCTGCTGGAATACTTTTTTCTCGAAGGAATCTATCTTACACATATATGAGACGTCACTGCATTGAATATTGTTGTAACAACTGGTGTGGTAATTCTGTTATATATATATATATAGTAATTCTAAAATAAATATAGCGAAGAATGACCTGGCTTCTCGGTTTCAATTTTGGTCTTGACAACTGGTGGTAATTCTGTTATATATATATATATAGTAATTCTAAAATAAATATCGGTTTGGTCTTGACCTGGCTTCTCGGTTTCCCACCAACCTAACATAACCTCACTGTGAATTTACTATGATTATTTTCATGGTAATAGTGCCGAGAAACTTTCTTCTTTGTGTGATTATGTTACAAAGATAAATAACAATAACGTTATGCAAATGTAAGATAGCTATAGTAAATACATCCTTCTTCAGATTGATTTCTATCCAGAATTTCCCTTCTTTTAAATTGCTTGTTATTTCAAATTAAAAGGAACAAGAAAGTTGTTATTTAACCCATAGCTGGGTGAAGAAGAGAAATATTATTAACTTTACAAAGAGTGGAAAGTGAACGTAACGGATTGAGTCTGAATTCGATCTCGTCTCGCAGATATATATATATTTTTAATTAAGTCCTTAATCCTTAAACGGGACTTACACACATAACACATCCGCATATTCCTAGTTGTATATATATAAAGTTTACTAAGACACTAGTAAAGTTAATTTACATACATCTTGAAAAACTTAAGTACATACCTGAATTTTGAAAGTTTTTGCATAAACCATTCCCAGGTTCAATCAGAAAATCGTATTCGCGGCGACTGATAACAACACAGGCAATTCCTTAAGTTCTGGCACAAATGCTTAAATGAAATTGAAAGAAAAATTGATAAAAAACCTCAAAAGACCAAATTCTTTTTTAAGGCTATCCTTAATAAAGTCACCGAGACATATATTGGTTCCAGAAGCATAATCAAATATCCCTTTGATTTCAAAGAGAAGACAGCGAATTACAGTTTGTTTTTTATTTCTTAGAATGTAACTCAAGAAAATGAATTTATGTCTACAATCTTAGTTAATTCCTCAGATGCGTCGCAAAATGAATCAAGTTTCTTTATCGCTCGGAAGCAAGGTCGAAGATTTTTCTTCTGATCAAATGTTCACTGGGTGTTACATTAGGATGTCTTGTGGCTTATTTTTCCTAACTAGAAATGAAATTCAACGAAGACCTTTTGAAAGACACAGAATAAAACCATTTTAAGACAGTATTGCTACCGGGTGTTGATGACCTATATGCAATATTTCTAAAACCTTAACATCAATTGAGTGATACAAATGACAGAATGATTCGATTTAGTGTTTTCCATTTAAATCGAATATATATATATATATATATATATATATATATATATATATATATATATATATACCTTATCAAAATATGCGCAGTCTTGTGATGCTATGCAAAAATAAATCAAAGTAAACGTGACCAACCTTTACTTGTATATCTCGCTCTCACTCATTCTCGCATTCTCATTCATTTCTGACTTTCTCTTCCTCCTTTTCTCTATCTACCATATTATCTCTCTCTCACTCTTATTCGATCACTAATTATCTCCATTTCTTTCTCTCATTCTCTCTTTCTCTCTCTTTCTCTTTCTCTCTCTCTCTCTCTGTCTCTCTCTCTTGATATTTGATAATTAAAAGTCATATAGAAATATTCAGTTAACAGTTATTGTGAGTTAAATGCCGGGGTTACAAAACCTGAGCAGTAATAAATATAAAAAAAAGGACGTGGCTTCCGTAGTCGTGAACAGAAAGACCCAAACAGTATACCCCTGTTTATTAAATAAATATTTTATATTTGAAACAATATTAAGGATAGAAAATTCAGATGAGGGCTAAAAAAACGTTAATAACAAAAGATGAGGATTAGGTTTCGTCCACATCCTCCTTCTTTCAGAATCATCTTTATGATGTTGCTGACCTTCTCCTAGACTGGTTTCCAAGAACTAAAATTGATATCTAACCTTTAGCTGGTGAAAATGGAAAGAACATTTTTACATTTTGCTGGAGTCAACGTCTGTCATCGGATGGAGTTCGAATGCACATAAATTACACTATCTGCTAATTAAATAATGCAACGAATGGACAAATAAAGAAAGTTATTTTTCAACAGGCAAGGACATCCACAATATATATATATATATATATATATATATATATATATATATATATATATATATAATATATATATATATATATATATCTGTGTGCGTGTGTGTGTGTGTGTTATAAAAACATAGGAAATCCCAACAAAGATCTACTATATCTTTATATCTCTCTCTACACACACACACACACACATATATATATATATATATATATATATATATATATATATATATATATATATATATATATATATATATATACATTAAAAACAAGAAATTTTATATTGTATGCCATGATAGATCTTAAAAAAAACACACATTCAGAACTGTTAACGGAGAACTAAAATTATGAGGAAAAGAAAAAGTGGATGACATGAACATGGACAGGGAGGAAAAATATTATAAAAACTTATACCAACTAACAGCGCAGCACAGCAACATATATATATATATATATATATATATATATATATATATATATATATATATATATATATACACATATTATGTATACATACATACATATATATATATATATATATATATATATATATATATAAATATATATATATATATATATATATATATATATATATATATAGACATTATACACACGCACAAAAAATATATATATATATATATATATATATATATATATATATATATATAAATATATATACATATGAAGAAATATACTCTTAAGGTGTGCTATATTTATGGGATAAAGTGCTCAATATCAGACATAGAGCGTGTGTAACTCTAAAATGAACATAGAAGTCAACACTTAAAAGCGACAGTCAGTTTCATGCTAGACGCAATCGTCAGGCCAACTATTGCGTCTAAAAACTGGCGGAGTTTATTGCAACATGGTGCGCTCTTTTTCTCACAGTTGGTGACCAACTGACCGTACTATGCTGGCCCGTACTATGGTGGACAAAATCAAAAACAAACAACGCGCCTGCGCGAAATTAAAACTATAAAATGATGAAAACATATCAACCACTCCCTGCATATATATAAAAGTAAACATTGATGTCAACACATTCGTCAGGCAGCCTTTTCTACTAATACTCGTGTGGTTTTCTCTGCTATAGCTACACTTGTATCCATGAGGAAATACGTTCTTCCACCTCACCAGTGTAGTTCCCTGATTCATTTATTTAGGCGGCCTGGCGATTACGTCTAGCATGAAACATCCTGTCGCCTCTGAGTGTTGAGTTCAATATTCACTTTTATATTTATATTTACATACGCTCTATCTCTAGGTATTGAGCACTTTATACTATAAATATAGCAAACCTTAAAACTATATTTCTTCATATATATATATATATATATATATATATATATATATATATATATATATATATATATATATATAAAACCATCATAAACAGACACACTTTGTTTTAATAATACAACACATGATAAAAAGTAAAAGAAAAACTGAAAATCCAGCTGGCAAACAGGCTTCGTACCTCGCCCCACAGAGGTAAATCGAGGTTAATTAATATGTATATATTATCAAAAAAAGGAATGAAGATTATGTGGAAAACGTATTTAGATGGAAGTCTATTGGAAACCAAAGAGGTAATCCTTCTGTTTGAGAAGGTTTCATATATAAAGTTATATGGCCTACAATATTTTTAGATGAGTATTAGAGACCTACTCACGACGGAATACGAGTCCACACTGAAATTACCAGCACAATTTCGGTTATATAAAAGGTGTTCCCCGATAGAAGATCCATATATATTGGTGAGAACAACAGATGATGAATAATTCGATTGCCTTTCAGTCGTTCTTCTTATGTAGAGCGAACTGCAAGTACATTTCAATAAATAAATCAGGGAACAATTATTGTGAGAGGGAAGAACGCCTTTCCGCATGGGTGCAAGTGTAGGTATAGCAGAGAAAACCACACGAGTATTAGCAGAAACGTTGCACTGTCGAACTGCTAAGGAAATCCGTTTAGCCTATCTGGCAGTAATGCTACCATGGGTAGGTATACAGTGTATTCATTGCATTATTAGAAATATTCATAGAAATATGATTTAAAACCAGTTTATTAAACAGGTTGTTAATTTTTTTTAAAAACGGAAAATAACGTTGAAAATAATTCATTAAGACTAGACGTCGAAAAAACTGAAAGAGAAATGTATGACGCGACCCAATTTTCAGAAAGAGATTTATAGCGTCTTGGATTTTCGAAAAGTCATTTTTGGTAAGAAATGCTACCTAACTTTTGCATGGAAAGACACCTTATCAATTTGGATAAAGAGAAATTTTGGGGGAAACAATTTTTAATCAGAGAAAACTTTGGGTTGAGGACTGGAACGATATACAGGTTTGACACCCACTAAAGTAGAGACATTTCAATGTAGATAATTAAATTTTATCATAAAACAAAGAGGTAAAAAAAAAAAGGGACAATTGCTTTTGGCTCACAGAGGGCGCCAAGAAGGCGGAAAAGATCCTTTTAAAGTCAAGACTAATTAGCAGCGGGCAATGACAAAGTCCATGAGAGAAAGCCAAAAGGTCATTGTTGCAAAAAAGGGATTTTGTTTTTTAAACAAGAACGATAATAAACAGAGGGGAGAGGATGTTCGATCTCGAATACGATCCGTGACCTGCGGAAGAAAAAAGGAAAGAAATGTTGATTATAAAACACGCCCTGCGGAAGAAAAGGGAAAGAAATGTCGATCAGGAACGATTTTAACCTGACATACGAGAGACTAAGAGATGGATTGCGCCGCCCCACCAAAGGTACTTTTACGAAAACAGAATTTTCGAGAAATGGGACCCCAGTTTGTTGCGGCGTCAATAAAAAGGACCCCAGTCGACTCAGTTGAGTTGGAGTTGGGTTGATATGGACCGCGGGCAGGGATAGAGCCTGAACGCGGCCATCAGGCCCGATTCACTCGCCCTTTGCGGGCCTCAGCCCAAGTCGAAGACAGGAAATCGTAGACGAAGAAGAAGATTGCCTGAAAGCCTGAGAAGAAATCGAAAGTCGATGAGAAGTTAAAGTTCATCCCCGGACGGCAGCGAGAAAAGAACCCTCAGAGAAGAACAGCCCAAGTAGATGAAGAAGAAGAATGAAAGCCTGAGAAGAATTTGCAGACCTGAAAGTTGAGAAGTTAAAGTTCATCCCCGGACGGCAGCGAGAAAAGTCAGACAAGAAGAATTAGATTTCTGAAAGCCTGAGAAGAATTGGAGCTGCAGAAGCCGAAAGTCGATAAGTTAAAGTTCTTCGGACGGCAGTTCCTCAGACGACAGAGAGTTGCGGCTAAGTTGAAACAAGAAATCTTCCACCAATTTCAAGCCCAAGCAGACGAAGAAGAAAAGTCGGAGAGAAGAATTTTCGATTTAGCCCCGTCGAACTGAACCACCCTTGACATACATAAAATTTGAAAGTAGGTAATTCGAAATTGTTGATCTTGTTATAGTCCACAGAGCGGGTCGGGAAATGAGAACACTTTTTGTTTTTATGTAACGACTTTAAATATAAAAGGTTGCTACCCTTTTATCAGCAATTTTGGTCTATTAGAATTTGTGTTTTCACCCCGTCGGACTCAAAGCCTAGAATGAGATTGGTCCTGAAATGGGACCTAAAACAGCGTGGGTAGACAGACCGGAGATCGGTATAGTTGCTTTAGTGACCAGGTATTGGAAGAGTCGGGAAAGGCGAGGCTGGGATCACTGACCAAATTGAGATTCTATCAATTTCACCGTTGGCCTATTCACAGGATGAAGCAGGTTTGACCTTATTAACCTCGAAATTTTAAACTTACGGATTAAACAATGTCCAATGGATCATTGTTGCAAAGGGTAGGTAATAAACTTGAATCAATAAAAACCTTCAAGAGTAAGAGTCTTAATTGAATTTATTTTACGTTTTATGGGACAAAAAGTGTCTCAACGGGTATATAAGCCAGTAAACCTCGGTTTTAGGCAAATCGAGATGAGAAAAGAAAGAAGCGGGAAAGAAGGGAATATTGTTTCTGATTCTATGTGATTAATTTCACATAGAATAAATTCTTCCTTCCTGGGCATCAAGGCCATGAGAAAAAAACATTTCCGTTATTGAGAAAAATTGAAACAAAGTGTTATCTACATAACGAAAATAAACATCAGGTCTATTAGAATCATGGAAGCCTAGAATGATTTTACCTGAAATGGGACCTAAAAGGGAACCCATTGAGATTCTATCAATTTGCCTATTCATGAGAGCGTCAAACTTAATACAACTGTCATCGTGGCAAAATTCATAAGTTCGAAACATATCCTCCGAGAAAGAAGCGGGTATAAAATCAGAGAAAACTGAAATCAAAGCTTGGAAAAAAGGCTGGAAATATCAAAGGAACAGGCAAATTTGTAGTCGACCTAATCTAAAATCAGAGAATTCAAAGTAATTATCTATCTATCTATCTATATATATATATATATATATATATATATATATATATATATATATTGTGTGTATTTAGGCAGCATATTTTCATTTATACACGTTTCATTAAATAATATAGACAAGTGTTGTCTATTTATTTCATGTAAAATTTGTTCGTAACATCTGATAAGTTTGATAACATTATCATTAAACGAAGAAAAAAATTCACAATATTGATCCATATTTTTTTAATATAATCTAAGCTTTCGGCTTAATTAAGCCATTATCAAAGATGTAAATCACAAACATATTAAACAATATACGGACACGACAGTGATGGTAGTCTGTCATTGTTTACATAGTTAATCACTAAGCAACGATAAACACGCGCATATAAGACGCTAGAAGCGAAAATCGCACAGCATCTCATGACGTCACACATGACTACACGAGAGTGAATTGTAGAATGAAGTAAGGAAAGCCGTTGGTATAAACCAATGGCTTCTGTTACCAATTATAGACATTTAAGAATATTTGTAGAGATGCCATAATTGATTTTGTTTTTAGGTTGTTTTTTAACTGTATTTTTTTTGTATAATGTTTTCATGTCGAAGTATAGTTGGTGTTTTCGACAAGTATTTTACGGAATGTGTGCGGGCAGGCATGTTGTTTTAAATGCCTAAAAATGTTAGAGTTTTCATTAAAATGTAGTGTCAAGCGTCGTGAAAGCGAGTTTGTGGTGTGACCAACATAAATATTATTTAATTCGTTGGAGATACACTCTCCCAAAGGGCACTTGAATTTATAAACTATGTTGGTTTTTTTGCAAATCGCTAACCGGGGAGAAGAATCATTGCGAAGTATTAAGTTGGATATACTAGATTTAGTGTAGTATATGATTAATTTAATTTTTTGCTAGGATCTGTAGTTGATATATTAGAATTTACTAAATTTTTTAGTATGTTTTCATCTTGTTTATAATTAGTATGCATTTGATTACGATATAGGAGATTAATATATTTGAGATCAGTAGAAGCAGTATTATGTACAATTTGCTTATTATTGAGATTTCTAAGAAAGCATCTTATTTGTTCATCAACTATATAGTTTGGAAAGCTATTATTAATAAGTGTCTGTTTTATATTCTTTAGTTCACTGTAAAAAATCTGTTTTGTGGATGAATTAGTTTCTGCACGATATATATATATATATATATATATATATATATATATATATATCAATTTTAAAGATTTAATGGATTTTCATTTATTAATTCCACAGAATTTATCACTAAGGTTATTTTAAGGATATAGGCATATTTGAGCAGACGCTACGTTTTTTATTTTTATTTTTTTTTATTAAACTATATATTTATTTACTTTTGTCTACAGATCTAAATATTCGAGAAATTTGAAATCTCAATTCCAGCCGGAGAGCACTTAATTTTACTTTAGTAATTTTTTCTTGAACATTCAGATCGGTAGACGAAAATAGATAAATATAATATACTTTTAATATATAAAAGGCCATATCTAATCAAATATTGATATCTACTAAAAACAACGTTGAAATAATAATAATAATAATAATTACTACCACTACTATATATATATATATATATATATATATATATATATATAGATAGATAGATAGATAGATAGATAGATATAAAATATATAGAGAGAGATAGATAGATAGATATAAATATATATAGATATAGATAGATAGATAGTTGGATAGGTATGTATGTATGTATAGAAATTGTCTTATGACTATTTTTATTTCATTATTCTGGTATATCTCTCTCGGATATTTCTTCTTTATCTTTATTATTTTTTTATATATATATATATATATATATATATATATATATATATATAGATAGATAGATAGATAGATAGGTAGGTAGGTAGAGAGATTTCTTAAATATTTATGTTTTATACTATTCGTATTCCAGGGGACATTCTTGATTTTCAAATAAACGGGTCATCGTAATAAAAGATTATCTGGATCATTCTTTTTTAAAAGAAATTGAAGGAAGTAATTCATATGAGAATGCGCTAAGCTTAAATTAGTGTTCGGCAGATAATCCCCCGAATATTTAATAGACGCGTTGTTTCGAATAGTTATGTTTCCACAGAACAGAATATTTGCTCAAAGTCACCAGCTTCAAACTAGAATATATATGAAAATATTAAATTATATCTACTGCCTTTTTAAATACACGAACCTTATCGCCCACCCTCTCCACAGTTCTGTGATAAATAGCTGTAGAATCTCTAGGTTTGACGGTAAGCAATTAAGCTCAACACTGAATTCAAAATAATGAAGAATCTAATTTGTTCCACTATATTTCCATGATGTGTGCAGAACCATGATCGGTTATTTCCTCAAATATGATTACATTAAAATAAGATGTGTTATCTGTGGGCAATAAAGTAATTGAATCTGATTGGAAAAAATACAAAGTGCAAAATTTGGGTTCGAAAACTGGATGAGTATCGGCCAAAATCCATCAACCAATACTGAATAATTGAAAACTAATGCAAATTATCGGTCAGGGAATTCTCAATGAAACAAAACAAATCGATCAAAATTATTTGAAATCATTAATGACCGTTTGTCAACAAATAAATTTCATTAAGTTATCTAGCTGCTTGTAAACGAGTGTACTTGTCACCAGTCACTAATTCATATGATTCAATAATTATTGCGAGTCAATAGTTCATAAAAGGTTATTTACTATTTAATGAAAGTACCACACAATAATCTTCCAATTAAAACACTTTGGAAGCATCCAATAGCAAATGAAATTTTCAAGTTTCATTAATTTATTATGTTGTCTTCATATGTGTCTGGTTGATACTAATCAATATTTCCGAGGAGACAGACAATAAGTCGTATAAGGATAGCTATAATCTACTTAGAGAATGTGAATTTATAATTTTCCAGTAGAATGTATTTTAAATTGGTTAATATCATTAATTCTGCATTTATTTTCGACAAACGGAATAAAAATCTGAAGGAATAATATATTTGCATTTATCATTCTTATCAGAATGAATTTGGGACATGTTTCTATCTTTTCCCCTGTCTTAAGAGAAATGTGTTTTGTAAAATATCTGTGAAGAAATCTGATCACAAGCTGGTGACGGAGCAGAATTAGAAAACAGAAAAATTAAACTGATAGATGACAGCATAATTTATAGTGATTCTGCAAATAATGCTAATAAAAAAATAAAAAAATAATTATTCTTAATATGTAGGAAAAATATGCCACAAGTATTTTCCTAGTATTATTCTTACAGATTTTGATTTCTCCGATGAAGTAATATTATTAATATAAGATTGAGATCATTATCATCTTATTGCTGTTTCTAGATGATATTTAAAATTTCATTTAGTTCACACCTACAAACGCTCTTATATTTAGACTATTATATAAATCCAACTATAGGGTATGGATCCGACTACAGTTACTTATTAATTCATGCATAAAACCGACACAAGTTTTACCTACCAACTAAAGTATAAAACCAACCGCAGTTTATCTATATACACGTGTATAAGTACGACAACAGTTTACCGAAGGTTTCAAGTATAAAACCGAACAAAATTTTACCTATCAACACAATTATAATATCGATAAATATTTTCATATTATCTAAAGTATAATTCTAACAAACCTTTCCGATAGATTCATGTACAACACTGGCCATTATTTACTTATAGCTGCGAGTATATACACGACTAATATTTAGTTACAGATTCAAATGTAAACCTGACAACTTTATACCTATTGACGCAAGTACAAAAATGATCAATATTTATCTATGAACTCAAGGATAAACACACGAAATTTTATCAATACCTTTCAATATAAAACCGATCCACTATAAATAATGTAATAATTATAGATTATGATTTTCAAAGTTAAATGAACCATATGATTAATATGTAGTAAATTGTTATGTCGTGACATTCAGCAAACATCCATAAAATTTCAAAATAGTTTGCAATGGATCCATGAGTTATTTTATTGATGAATTCTGTAGAAAGAATAATAAAACAGGGTTTGGTTCCAAGAAAAAATTAATGTTTAGTTGCTGAAGTTATTTAACTGATCTTTTGAAATATTGAGGTAGTTGCTACTCGACAAATCTCATTTTATACAAATCATAGGACCCAATACTTACAATTCAACTGAATTTTGAACAAACGATCGTTCACCATTTTGTTCGGTTTCCACAGAGCATCTGATTTCATCGCATTCCTAGGACAACGAGGATGAAGTAACTTCCCGTCTAAAATATTTAGAATAGAATGAGACACGACTTACCATGACACATGTCTGTTAACAATGGGCCATATTCTGATGTCTTGTTGTTCATTGAAGTCATTGTCAGCGACAGACAGTGGTTAATATGTGTTAACTGCTTGGCCTATTTCTAGGCAGCCACAAAAATAACAAGAGTCAATTTATGTTTTGATGTAACGCATTTTTCTCTTCATCTCTATTGCCAAAATGCTCATAGCTTTCGCATGTACCCATTTCATCATACAAATTAATTGTTCAATGCCTTTCGGAAGGTTTTCTTACCATATTTAATTTTTACTGACAGACATTCATCACGGTGGGCGGGAGTTCTCGATACATCCATTTGCATATATTAATTTTCGGTCATAGCAAGTTTGTCTTTTAAATATGATACTTCAATACACATTTGATATCAGTCCATAGAATTAGAATTGTTAAATTAATATTCTCCCACGTTCTATGATAGAAGCGACAGATAGAAAGACGAGAAAATGTACATTTTACAGTCTTCTTTTATGTACCGTGTCCATTCAGAACATAGGCGATCATAGCCCTCGACATCTTCTTGTCCCTTTTTGCTCTTAACAGGTCTTGTCTCCCTGCTACCAATCGAAAACCCTGTTTCGCCATTGATTTACTCAAGTTGATCAATTATGTTTCCTTCTGCTTTTATCTTTCCCTCATTTCTTTCATTCTGTCATTTCCAAGTCTCCCTTCCTATTACGTGGCCCAGAAAAATCAACTGTCCCTTCATGATTTTAAGTATAACTTTCTTTTTTGTTTCCATTTTTCCAAAACCTCGTTGAGGACAGATACCACGTTACACTTCAGTACTCTTTTCTGTTTCTAACGATTTTTCCTACATTCACAGGCGCTATAAACTTCCTAAAATTCATCTCATTTCAACTAATGAGCTGATAAACAATTAAACTCTGCGTCTACTGAACCACATAAGACATTAACAGAATAAATGTTTTGGAGGGAAAAAATCAAATAAATTGAAAAATGAACACGAGGAAAAAAAATCAGACAACTACTTCCCCTTAAACATTCAAATAATTGTCATAAACTATCCTAAGAAAACAATTTATTAAGTTTTTTTATTTCTCTTCATTAATGAATAGTAAACGTTAATTTTGTGAGGACAATAATATTTTCACATTCATAATTTCTGGTTGGCGTGCCTGAAAATTAAGTAAGTGTAACTTATAATATTTATCATCGGTATTCTACAACTGGTACTCAAGCAAATTTCCGACTTGCAGTGGAATTCCTATGAACGATCATCCAGTAAAGGATGCTGGGAAAAATGTCTGGTTCCTGGAAACGCTTATGAAAGTAACTGATTACTGCTGTCATGCTCTAGCTTTACAAGAGTCAGATCGGGAAAGAATAGAGTATAGTTTGTATATCTAGGCAGGAGCTGACCAAACCTAATTGCCCACATCTGACAAAGATCAAACGCGTATATGTGGCTTTATCGGCGATGAATTATTTCCGCCTTAAAATCCATTTTCCATAAATGAAAAGTTGCTGTCATCTCTATCTTCATTAATCATGTTCATCAACCCGGACCGTCGTCCACTATGTTACGTACACATAATCATCTCATCCTCATTCTCAATGTATTCCATTTGTAAAGAAGAAGTCGTACTCAAACAATTCCATTTCCCGATCTGTTTCATTGCCAAAAAACACCCGAGATGAAGTTTTGCTGCTGTATATACGTACTGTTGTTACATAGCAGTTCAAGAGATTTTTCTTTGTTGATAATGACATTTTCCTCTCTGCTTGTTTAGTTTTTGAAAGCAAGATTTGTTATTCAAACGTTCCGTTTGGCCTCTTACTATTCATTGCTTAACTCAGTAAAATGCTTTCATTTGTAATAAATGATCGTTTACATGGAAGCTGTGATGGCACCTAAACTATATACATCATAAAAAAATCAAGTTGTGCATTTAGAAAATATGAAGTAGTTCACATACATTCGTGTATGGATCAGTTATAACACATTTACTATAGGAGATAGGGAAATTGTATATAGAATAGACTGTGCTAGATGTATTTTCTCTACAACCACAAAACATGAAAACTCGAAACACGTTCTTAAATTGCCTTGTCAGATCGAGAAGTTTATATGGATATTATGCTTGGCAACAAAGTCGTTTAGAATATCAGCATTGTCTGCTCTTTACAATAGATTTCTAAGACCTATGGTTTAAATGACATTTCAGCAAGTGGAAACTATGTCTTTCTTTTTCGAAACTTTTGAACTGACGCTACAGAGCCGTAAAGAAACAAAAAGAGGCATTATCATATAACATCAAAATCATCTTTAAAATAAACAGAAAATATATCTATATTTAGGCAGCATATATTCATTAAAACATATTTCATTGAATAATATAGACATATTATGTTTATTCATTTTTATACTCGTCATTTCCAGTTGCCTAATCAGTTTCTTGATGTTTAGACGAATTTCCTCAATGAATGGGACGTAGTTATTTCCTACCAAAATAGTTTCGATCACCTCAGAGATCATCCTCAGGAATGAGTACAAAGACAAACTTATTGTAACTGTGATCTTTCTGATGGTGATTTTTAAATTCATCTGTTGTATCTATGGAATATTTTCCAAAGTAAGCTTCCCAATATCAGGAACGTAACCAACATTGGTAAAAATTCAAGAGGCTGGTAACCATTCGCTAAATGCATTTCAAAACGTTGCTACACTCATAATAATTTTTGTTTAATGTTGATTGGTTGATTCTGATATAGAGGGCCTCGAGAATTTTCCTGTTTTTGTCAGCAAGTATTTTTCCATATTTGTGAAGGTGGACAGTCATGTGTTTTTAAATGTTGCTCTTAGAATTGATATCTGATTAATTAAATGCAAGTCGTTTGATAATGTTGTGGTCGTCAAACTAAACCATGAACTTAAGTTTTGTCAGAGATACAACCTTCCAAAGGGACACCATTTAAACTCATATACAATTTTGATCTTTCCAAAACACTAGCTGACAGGGAAAAGACTTTGCTTATAATTAAGTTGGTTGTGTTAAACTTTGTATAATATATAATTAGTTTTATATTTTTACTGGGATTTCTGGGGAATATATTTATACATGATATTTTTAGGAGTTATAGTTAGAATACATACACACATACACACACACACACACACACACACATATATATATATATATATATATATATATATATATATATATAATTATTTATTCGAAAAATATAACATAAATATGATATAAAATCACTACAAAAATAGCCAATTTGTTTCAACACTTCTGGTGTCCTATCAAGTGATGGTGGTGAATGTATAATAAAGTCTTTATATACATTTAACACAATCACTTGATAAGACACCAGAAGTGTTGAAACAAAATAGCTATTTTTGTAGTGATGTTATAACATATTTATGTTATAATTTTCGAATAAATTATATTTGTTCTACTCTGTATTGAGTACTCTTTGAAGAATAGTAATTTTTGGTTATTGGAATTTATTGCGTATACACCGATCATATACTTGTATATATATATATATATATATATATATATATATATATATATATATAGAGAGAGAGAGAGAGAGAGAGAGAGAGAGAGAGACCCTGACACAGCTCAGGTCTAAAGACAAGACGGGGAGTATTCTCTCGGCTGTAAATAAAAAAGTGTAGCTGGTATTAAGACCTATGTCTTACACATTCATCGTATTTTGACTCCAGTTTGGGGGTTAACTCTTTGCCCATAGCTGGGGACCTAACAGGTGCCACTAACCAAGGTCTATTTGGATCTGTGAACACCAGCAATCAAGAGGTTGTTCGACGCTCCTCGAAACCTCCTGATCAAAGGCGTTGCTGTCGGATGTAGTTTATCGTCATACGCAGTAAGTCTCGTTGCTGAGGGGTTGTCTTACTCATCTACAGAGGTGCAGTCAGCGTATTTTGAAGCCCCAGCCGACTGGATAGCATAGAATAAAATGTCCTAGTGGTAGTTTTGCACAAGTGAAGTTTTTGCAAAACAGCACATTAAACAAAAAACAAAAAATCGAGTCATATTCTGAAATAGCTTTCATTTAGATGTTATACATAGCGCTAAATCCTTTACGTACAGCCACATTCTAAGATCAGTCGTTTAAATGATTTGGATTCATGGGTGTTGGCAAAGACCATCCTTCTGCGACGTTGTGGACTGGCGCTAGATAATCCCAAACATGTACCAGAAAATAGCAACCGCCTTACTTGAAATATTTGGTCAGCAGCAACAGCTAAAATATTTATCATATGTAGCTCAAAGAGAAAGTAATGACTGAAGGTGTTGACATACTACACGATGTTAAACAAAAGGTTATTCAAGAAACATCCCTTCAACAGTCGTTAGTAAGAATGACAACCAAATGTGCATGCTAAGAATTAGAGATATAAAAATTAATCTACCTGGTTAAGATAAAATGAATATACAAGATTGCTAAGATCCATCAGAATACAGAAAAGTGGCTTTTAAATATTACGGAATTTTTTAAGAGATTGCAAAATGTCTTTAAAAGCAAACAAACAAATGTACATTGAACTACTATGCCATAACTATCTCTCAATATGTCAGTGAACACAAGAAAAGTTCTTTAATGTAACGGCTCGAAGTGACGGAGATGCGTCTCTATACACAGAGAAGAATGAGAAGAATGGGTAGGAATAGTATCCATATAATTAGAATAAGAAAGAGTTTTTTTTAATTTCTGGAACACATAATGAGGAAAATGGTCTCAGTATCTTTATCATTTACAGTACATACTGTATGAAGGCAAGAGTAGCAGAAAGAAATATCAAGGAACATAAAAAGTTTGTCTGTATTGATGACACGGCGAAGACAAATAGAAATGGTTAAGAAATAAACGTTGGTATATCTGCAAGAGACAGGAAGATGTGGAGGAAAATAACTGAGCTTGAAGACAAGTCATATACAACAAGAGAACTGAAAGCTCATCTTTATTTTAAAGATTTCTCTATTCTTGCTGTCTCTCTGATTTGTTTATCTTAGCTGTAATATTTTTTTGTTAGTTCGGCCATGTTTTCTAAGCACCTCAATAGGGATTCAGTTTCTCTCCTCAAATATTATCTTCGTAAACCTTTCCATGTCATTCAATTTGCAAATGTCGTCATTGTATTTCATAAAATTGGCTAAACTGCTAATCTGTTCTTATCTTGGGTTTTTCATTTTGGAGTTTCCAATTCTACCGCTTCTTGCCTTGCAGATTTGTCTGTTGGGATTAATCGTTCATCAATCAAATTGACGTATTCTTAGAGTGCGGATACTGCGTATTCTACAATAAGTTAAGTGTGTAAGTGACTTATCCTTCTCAACTTGAGAACCGGGTTCAGATCTCACCTTAGTTGATTTGTAAATGTGATATATTATAAGACTAGCGATCCAAAGTCAGCGTGCAGTACTGTTAGAATTTTCTCTTTATTAATCATTTCACCCATGCAAGGCAATAGAATCAGTAAGACACAAGGGGTAACTCAGTATGAAAGAATATGAGAAAAAATCAAGGAGAGAGAATTAAAATAACGAAAGTGAATGTCGACACCAGGGATTGAACCCAGGAACAATCAGATCTTCAGTCCCAATACTACGTCCTGTACTACTATATCTGAAATTCGACCGCACTCTTTTCGTTTCGTAAATTTTAGCTTTACGCAGTATGCAAAAACGCGGCGATATACACTTAACGTTTGAAATGTATGACGAAAGAAACAGGAACCTTTTGATTTGCAGTCTAACGCACACCCACTTGAGCTACTTCGATTAACACCCACTCCTACTATTTTCATTCCCTTAAATTTTAGCTTTCACCGAAGCAAGATGACGAAAGACTCCTGAGAAAAGAAAATATTAGCATCGAGCTTAAGGTTATATATAATCATTTCAACTGTAAAATGATGAGACCTTGTCGACACTCTATTACGCACTTACATTTATAAAGTCTAAGTACTATAGATGGAATATCAGCGGAAGATTTTCCATGAATTATATTTATAGACTAGGCACATGGATGCTACATTATATCGGTGGGAAACTGATTGAAGCTAAGATGCAAAATCAGGACAAATGACTGACTATTCTTCTTTGTGTTCCATCAAGAATCTTAAAATATAGATCAGATGTGCCAGCACTTTTCAATTCATGAGTGAATGGTAGACTTATGTAAGATAGATTCTGGCGTGAAAAATGTCTAGTTCAACAGAGGGAACCAACCTTTCTAGCAGCATACCTTGCAATTGATTCAATAAAATAGTTCTACGTCGTGCCAGCGGGAAACAATTGCCCGAGAAATCGCAATGGTTAGCAATAGTGATGGAAGACAAAAAAAGTTAACTAAGAGGACAGTTTGGTTTTGGAGGCGTTAAAAGTAACAAGTCCTTCCTTGACCAAGTTAGTAACATTTTGTACATCATTTTATATCAGATAACAAATTAAGCTTATTGAACCAATCAGTGTTACTATAAGAAAATACTAAATGGCTGTGTTATTAGCATAGATAGCAAATTAAAAAGTGATGTCATCCCATAGGACATTGATAAAAATTAGTAATAACGAAGGACAAAATGAGCTTTGAAGGACATTGTAATTTATGTAAAAAAATCTAGAAACGTGGCCTTTCAAGAAAACTTTAATTTACGCTTTATTTAAGACAGAATTCAGTTATACACTAGCTTTTCAACTTTTTAAAAAAGACTCGTATGCCAAACGCTGTCAAATCTTCTAGATATCCTAAGCAACAGCCGAATTTCCTATATAAAAAAAAAAACGTGGTAGACACTTTCAGAAATATTCGGTAATAAACGACCTGAAGAAGCGAAATACATATTAC
The DNA here is from genome assembly GCA_903632075.3 of Acanthosepion pharaonis. Lineage (NCBI taxonomy): Eukaryota > Metazoa > Mollusca > Cephalopoda > Sepiida > Sepiidae > Acanthosepion > Acanthosepion pharaonis. The sequence continues at coordinate 328,989 of CAHIKZ030001199.1, forward strand.
TTATTTGAAAAAAGACTCAAAGAAGTGACATTCTTAACCAATTCAGAGCTAATTAGTACTCAGTATAAAATGAGTCAAATAGTCAATAATACTTAGTCAAAAAGAGGCATTGGCTAATACACCGATCGTCAGATGGATCAGTCGATTCGCCTGGGTTTTAAAGACTCGAACGAAAAAGTATTTCCAAGAAACAGGAAAGCAAGAAGCAGCAATGTATTTTTGTGGCATTTAGATGAAAAATGAGCCAGATCAGGAGCCCATGTCACAATGTAGATAGCAGGGATAAAATCAATCGACATACTTTATGGATATCAGGCTCATAGCAAGGACGGATATATATACATAGTGTTGCAGCAAAACCCGACACTTGACAAAAAGAAAACGAAATAGGCAATAAAAACAAAATCTGTATATGCAGATACACGACAGTTTATTTAGCAATAGTTAGAGTTACATACTACATTATTTTTCAATGTAACCACCGCCGGCGGCGACGGCCATCTCAAGGCGGGCGTGAAATGAGTCACACACTTTGGCGACCATGTCTATAACGGCGTGTTGTGGGCGTGCTTGTTGGTCTTGACATCGATCACGACCCAGAAGAAATAGTCAAGGGGGTTGCAGTCAGGTGAGAAGGACGGCGACAATTCCGGGACCAGTGGTGAGGAACATTGTTGAGCAGCCAGGCCTGGTTCGTCTTGGCCTTGTGAGCAGCGAGAGGGACGTCATGCCTCCGTTCTTCTTTCAAAAAAGTCTGAGAGTCACCGTTGACATCTGCCAGCAGGTGCTGAGGAGCGTGGTGAAGCCCAGCATAAACAAGATCGTCGCCAGACGCCCCTACGTCTTCCAGCAGGAGTTCGCTCCTACACAGACGACCAAGACGACCCAGGCGTGGCTGCTCAACAATGTTATTCACCACTGGTCGCCAGTCGGATTTTGCTGCAGCACCCTGTACATATCACTGAATAGTGACTCTGTTCTAAGTAGGAAGTCAAGCAAAAATACTCCAGAT
>CAHIKZ030001199.1:332500-377500 GCA_903632075.3 Acanthosepion pharaonis
CCAGTGGCTACGTACTGCAGGGTTAAACCTGAGACAGAAGGTTTTATTTTTGCTGCACAGAAATTATCAAGGGCACGTACTAAAATACTGCATTAGCTCAAAATGCAGACTCTGTGATAATTACCCAGAAACAATGGATCATCTTGTATCAAGTTGCACAGTATTGGCACCCACTGAATATAAAACCCGGCATGACAGAGTGGGCCAATATCTGCACTAGAAAATCTGTAACTCCTACGGAATGGAAACTGATAGAAATTCGTATGAACACCACCCATGCAGGTTACGGAGATAGGAACTGTTGCAATTTTGGGCGACTGCACAATATACACAGACAGGATAATCAAAGCTAACCGCACAGACATTATTATTAGAGAATGCAAAAAAAAGGGCCTCCGTATTGATATGACAGTCCCTGCCTACTGCAATTTATCATTTTTGATCTTCAAAAAGCTATCAAAATACAAGGATCTTGAAATCGAAATCTCAAAAATGTGACACATGGTAACATCAATTATCTCTGTTGTTGGAGCCCTCGGATTGGTTGGAAAAGATACCAGTAGACTCTTTGAAGGAATTCCTGGAAGCCCATGCCTTAAAGAAATAAAAAAAAAATCTTCTCACGAGTACAGTCAACAGCTTACGAAGGACTTTATCTATGTAATGTCTGTGTGTGTGTGTGCGTGCGAATTGTGTGTGAATTTCAGTATTGGCAAGTAACCAGAATATGGCAAGCCTCGAAATCCGATTCTAGTCTTTTCTTCATTGTTAGCAAAACTGCATAGACTACGCTGGTGACTATGTGAAAAAAATATATTGCTGAAATCTTGTTTTATTCTGGTTGTTACTTTGCTGCATATATCTGTTATGGTTTACACGGAATTAAAACGTAGGCATTAATTTCGGAGCGCCTTACCTATGTTTACACTTAAACAGAATTTTGTTTACTGAAGTCAGTTCTAATTACCAAAATACGAACGTCTCGATGTGTATGTAAGTTCAAAGATACACTCAGTTAAAACTTAATATATTGCTGTGTTTTTTTTTTAAATATACCATATATATATATGCATTAAATATCATTAGCTTGACTTTCGTATATTCTAAAAAAAATATATCGTCAAAAGTATTAATTAAACTACCGCTAACAATGATTATTTCATGTCTTAATCAAATGTTTGCTGTCCCAGTTTCATTTTTCTGGCCAAACAATTTGAAAATAACATCATATAGAAACAATTTAATAAGCGAAAGCTTTTACCCCTATAAATAAAACAAGTTTGATTAACTTCAAACTCTGTATTGGCGTAAACAGATAATAATGTTTCCATTATATTATCTATTTTAGGCTTGTTGTTTTCACGTAGAGAAAACATTTTCGAATTTTATTCTGTATAATCGATCGTTCATCGCATACAACTTAACGTAGATTTCAATTAAATTTGTTACACTTGCACTCAGAAAATTCGATTGTTATCCTACTAAATATAATAGGGACCATGTTTCTAGGAACAAAACCCTCGTAAACAAAATAAAGACATCATTGGTGATATAATATTCCAATAAAAACCCACCGTAAAACCGATTTCCAAGAAAATGTGTTTCTTAAATCCACTTGGATTTATTAAGCTTTTTAGCATTGATTGGTGTTTAATTCGTAATTTTTGGTTTAATGTAGTAGAGCAAGTCATTTCGTCATTATAGCAGCATCTACTCTTCGTATTATATGTGCTAATCTTTTAGCACTTACTACTGTTGAAGGTATGGCAAATGATGTCATTATCTTTACTTGCTACAGTTCTTCGTGATTCTATATTGCCAATCTATCTTCTAAGAATGTACTGTCTTCTTTATGACTTAGAGGTCTCGTTCAGATATCACCATTAAATCATTTAATTAAGAAATTTACAAATGACGGTTTCATCATTACTGAACGAGTTGGATGAGATGTGATATTCATTTGACAGGCTAAATATAACGAGACTATTTAAGAACATAACTTGAGATTATTTATTTTTTGTTTGATAATAAATTTTGGCGTTGAAAAGAAAATACCCCTGAGGGAGCTTATCTTATGTTCACTTTCTTTATCATCTATACCAATTTATTTTATAATTTCATACCGATTTAGAATATTCATAATTCTTTGAACTTACATACATACAGGAATATTTATGTTATTTTTTTTCAGGTAGTCTTGGAATGCATTAATTCATTCAAGCTTCCAATAGGTCCGTCCTCACTCCTTGAATTCGGAAAGCCACAAATTAAACAAAACTTAGTTTTTAACAGTCGAATGTTCATAATATATAACTGACAAATGAAAATCAAACAACACAAAAGTAAAAAGACCATAATCTCTTCTTTTTTTTCCCTATTACGAAGGTTTAATGAAAGTGAATTCTGTCAGATTGATAAACGTGTGCTATTAATTCTTTATCTTGTAACTAAACTTTTTTATAATTGAAGTTCAGTAATAGCACATTACGAATTTGTATGATGAATTCAGCGTATCTGCAATCACATTTTTCATTTCAATTCTAGATAATACTTTCTGATGAAAAATAAAATGGAATTTTCATTTTCCATTGACGCACTGTCTCAGTAATTGAATGATTGCTTTCATTATTCATTAAATAATCACTAACGTTAGGTGTTTTAAGTTTTGATGAACCAATAGACATTGTGAATGTATATGTAATGACTAATGCAATGTTACACTATTAAAAAGAAGAGAGTTTTATTAAACATACAGGGCGATTATTAAACATAAGAAACGGCTATTAATCATACGTAGCGATTATTAAAAATACGGAACGGTTATTTAGTAGACGTGTCGGTTATTAAATATACGGAAATGTTATTAAACATATGTGGTGATTATTAAACATACGAAACGGTTATTAAACAAACATAAAGGCTATTAAACATAAGTACTGATTATTAATCAAACGGAGCGATTATTAAACATACGTGACAGTTATTAAACATAGGAGGCGATTATTAAACATACTTGACATTATTAAATATACGGGAATGTTATTAAACAGACGGGACGATTTATAAGCATAAGTGGCGATTATTAAACATACGTGTCGGTTATTAAACATAGGAGGCGATTATTAAACATACTTGACGGTTATTAAACATAAGGAAAGGTTATTAAACAGATTTATGAACATAAGTGGCGATTATTAAACATACGTTACTGTTATTAAACATACAGAACGGTTATTAAACATACGCGGCGATTATAAAACATAAGTGGCGATTATTAAACATGAATAGCGATTATTAAACTTACGTGACGGTTATTAACCGTGCGTGACAGTTAAAAAATACGTAATATACAACAATATTTGTCACATATTGCCAGTGGATTAACGAGAAATCTCCACAAGCGACCTGATAAAGCTGATGTTGTGCGATTGAAGGTGCTCCCAGCTCTCTTCTTTTATATGCCGTGTCTCTTCAGGCCGTGGGCGATCATGTCTCTCCACTTCCTCCTGTACCTTGTATCTCTAAATAGGTTTTGTCTTTCAGCTACTTCTGTCAGACCCTGATCTGTCATCCACTTACTTAAGCTCGATATGTATGCCCGGTGTTTCTTTCACTTGTCCCTTTTTCCCTCTATCACTTCCTTCTATCCTATCGTTCCCTCTATTCTGTGAATATCAGATTCTCCAAGCTCTCCTTTCTCATTACATGTTTGAGAAAATTCAGTTGCCTCTTCCTGATGTTTTTTTCATCTTTATCCAGGCGGTTTGCTGCCAGTAGATGCTCTTGGTTATTCTAATGTTTTTTCTCGAATATGTCAAGCTTGGTGAGCAGCTCTAACAGATCTTTGCAGTGCACTTTGTCGAACGCCTTTGAGAAGTCTATAAAACACAGGTGCCTGTACTGCAATTGTATTTACCTTTCTGGTAATATTCTGAGAATGAATATCACGTTCTTTGTTCCAATGTCTTTAACGAACTCGCACTCTTCTTATCCAATCTCTGGCGTGATTCTGCTGCGTGCTCTATACATCAGAATACGGATGATGCATTTTTTATGGGTCTTATTAGGCTGATTGTTCTGTGAAGTTTACATTCGTTTGCGCCTGGCTTCTTAGGCATTGCTATGAAAATAGATCTGCTTAGGTCCTCCGGTATATCCCTACTATTAGAAATTTCATTTATTATTTCCGTAATCTTGTCCATGCTCAAATCATCTAAGGCTATCAGTATCTCTGTTTGAATTCCTTCTAGCCCTGCCGCTTTGTTTCTGTTCAGTTTGGCCAATGCAGCTTCTACTTCGGTTTTTAGAATTTCATGCCCGTCAGTACTTCTGTGTATTGCCGGTTGTTCTCTTTCGTAGTGGAAGACTTCTCCAATATATTCGTTTCAGCGATGAAGAATTTTTCCTGTTCTAATATGAGCGTTCCATACTTGGATATGATGCAGCCTGTTAATGAGCATGTCTTCCGTCATGCTAGTTCTTGATATAATAGAATATCATACACCTGTGTTCCCCCTCACTGGAATATGATTGACTGGTGTCAGTCATAAATACAGTTGGACGTGAAGGTACGACATAGTTTAAGTCTATGACGGCGCCCATTGGACTACGCCATTGGCTATTCTATTTGTCGTCACCTATTACCTGCGACTACGACGAGTACCAGTCGATTACTTCTACCGTGTAGTACTTGGTTACAGTAGCCAAACCCACTTAGCTACTTCGATCAAATATATCGCTTTCCGAGACATATCAGTTCGCTTATTTGCTTATGCATATCTCCTTTGTCTGTAGTACACAATTTCTCTATTTCTGCACTTTTTTTTTCATTTATCCCCCTTTCTTTAGCATGCCTGCATTTGGTCCTTCTTTCGTTGTGCAGTATCTTCGCGAAAATTTCTGTCTCCATTACATCATGTCGAAAATCCCATCCGTGATTCTTTTTTTCTTTCTTCTTCGTCCATTCACCTTTGGGATGATATCGTCTGCTGATGTCATTATAGCTTCTCTCAATATATCTTTTTTCGAGTTTCCATTTATATTTTGTCCCTCGTATCTTCTTTTCACATTGTCCATGTATTTTTTTTTATTCAGATTCTTTTTTCGCATATATCAGAGCGTTGGTCACTTCCGCAGTCGCAATTTGGGTAGGCAGTGCAGTGAATCATTCCTGAAACATTTTTTAAAATTAAATTGAACATTAATTACATATTTATAGGTCCAGTAGTTGCAACGAGTGGCTAAAACCATGCCGAAACTCTCCACGCTTTTGGGAATGGAGAAATCTTTTTTGCTCCCCTGATTACGCAAAGTTATATCCGGAAAATATGACGTAGGAAAAAAAAACTTTTTGAACATGTTTGGTCTGTGCTATCTTACACACCTTGCACTAACCCATGATAACCTTTGAGTTAACAAAAATTCATTAGTGGGTAAAGCATTTCAGTACTGGCAACAGCATGTGGATGGTAGGAAACCTTTATGAAAAGCTCCGTTTTGTGTTCATTTTCAAGAATTTAGTATAAGAAGCATGTTATGAAAGAAGAGCTTTTTTTTTGAGAAAAAACATTTGGCATGAAGGATCGTAAGATCATCTACTTAATATAGATGAGGCATCTATATAAGGAACATTTCGTTAGCTTTGATGAATTCTCTACTTCAATTGACATGCACAAATCAGATGTTCTTTATCTATCGTTGGACATTGTGTTAGTTATGCCGGACTTCAATTTTTTATTTTTTTTATTTTTTTAAAGTGTTATGTGAGCTTGGTTCAAATTCTTTCTTGTATACTCTCCATAAGTGGTAGTCCAAGGGATTCACTGTGTAGATTGAGGGGACTATATATTTGGGGAACGGGAGTGAAGATTTTAACTCATCCATTCTCAGGTCGTCTTGAACTTAAGAGACGGCAGAGTATATTGTTAATTCGTGTATGGTCTTTCTTTTGTCTCCACTCATTATTTAAGATTTCACAATCCATTCTAACACCTATTTATAATCAGACACATAGAATCTTGACCACTGAGTAAAGAGATGAAGAGGCATGATGCCTTCCACTTTGATCAAACTCTCAGAATTATCACAGTTACAGGAATTATTGTGTGCGTGATCATTAGAACGTCCCTACGGTCGATGGACTCTCTGCCAAACTGACTGTTGACCTTTTGATCTTTGTCAATTCCTTTCTCATCAGAATAATATCAAAGTGTGTGTTTATATGTTTGTGTGTGTGTTTTTATGTGTATCAAGCAGAAGTTAATTGTTTCAAATAAAATAATCAAATGAGAAAAATAGACAAACCACACATAGGCTCCGCTCAGCCTTCTGTTTTCAGTCATATGAACATCAAATGTTCAAATTATGTCATATGAACATCAAATGTTCAAATTATGTCATATGAACATCAAATGTTCAAATTATGTCATATGAACATCAAATGTTCAAATTATGTCATATGAACATCAAATGTTCAAATTAATAAAGATAAAGAATAACCAATAAAATCAGTTACTGCCAATAAATAAACATAGCTTTCTGGAGCCTACACGATATCATATTAACCAGTCTTCTCTTTAACTCAGGGGAAGACTTACAGCAATAAAGGGACACCAGTCAAACTCGTCGTCAGAGAGAGAGAGAGAGAGAGAGAGAGAGAGAGAGAATATGATAGACATATGGATGGATAGATGGATAGAAAGATAGACTGATAGATAAAAAGGCAGCCAGACACATTATTATAGATGAAAATAGGTGGTTATATATATAGAGTAAGAGCTTCAGACAGATAAATTTAACATAATAAGGTAGCTTTTTATATATATATATATATATATATATATATATATATATATATATATATATATATATATATAGATAGATAGATAGAACAATTAGGTAGAGATAGATAGATAGATAGATAGATAGATAGATAGATAGATAGATAAGGAAGAGAGAGAAATTGCCATTTTATGGTAAATGTCCTTTTACGCCTTAAGTAACAAAATCCCCCGTGTTATACGCAATACTGACTGCCCCCTCTTTGATTTCTATATTGACCTTATTTATATTTACAAACGCGCGGTCCTCCAAATTTTCCAAATTCCACTATAAATATATGATATTCTATAGAACTTACATATTTATATATCATTAGCAAAGAATTAAATACTTTAATATATTTGTTTTTAATTTATACAGTATAATTTAGGACGACATAAACACTTATTATGTGTTTTACTTCATTTATTTTTTTATTATTCATTATTTAGTAGCGAGTCTACTGTATTCTTCTGTCACAAAATATGTTATTACTTCTTTTCTTTTTCAGGTGAGTGATACTTATGTCTTCCGATCTGTAGAAAAGATTTCGAACACGAAAACAGGTAAGGTTAAAAGAATAATATTTACTCGTTTCAACTGTAAAACAGTTAATGAATTAGAATCTTGTTACGCTGTGATATTTATCAATTTATTTTCAGTAATTATAAAATCTGTTTCTTTGCTTAGAAATAAGCGAGGCGACGGCATTATAATCCCATGTATTATTAAGTTGTTCGTAAAATAATGCTCGGTTTTATAATCAAATCTAATACCAGAATCAATGTATTTAAACAGTGTTCACAGTAGGACTCCTAAAAATGTATACATACCTGTCATCATTTTACAGGATTAATTTAAACCTTTTGCGATAAAAGCCTAAATTCTTGAACTCCAAGATATATTTGATAGCTGTTTCTGCATCTTCTTAGCGAAGAAATATCTTTTGACTCATGGAATATTCTTGAAAATTGGTTGTCAGTTAACGAGAGATTATGGAAATATGGTGGATATGACTTGTGTCGTTGAGCTTCTGCAAGTAACAACATATGACCAAGCATTGTCAATAATCTGAAACCGTTAATCGTCGATTAACGATTGCCTGTCGCATTGTGGTTAACTGAATATGCATTTCATCTAGTTGTTGGCAGAAGATTTCGTCAGTGATGTACTGGTTAAATTCTGTAAATCTGTAATGGATAAAGTCAATAGCCGACTAACAGAGAATTACCATAATCATCTGTTGATGAAATTTCAGTTTTAGAAAGAGTTTTGGTGTATTATCATGATCAGGCAATTGAGCCGATCGTTTACGATCGCTATGAAGGATCAATTTCTCGTCTCAAGTTGGTATGTATCATTCTAAACTTGCTTCAGCATCGAACTCACTTCAAAACGATGAACTTTGACATTTACAGATTTCCCGCTGAAACCTTTTATCAGGTTTATTCACCTTGCGAATTAATTTGAGATGATACACTATTGTTAAAAAGCTGACACTCATTATCTGAGACATTTCAGTGAAACATTCAGAAGGGATTTGATCGACTAGTCTTTTCAGATGTTGGTTCTCAATTGCAGTGAAACATCGTCTAACACATTGGTCTTTAAGTCACCTAACTACTGTTGAACTTCAGGGACCAGCAACGTACTGTCTGTTCACAAGGAGATTGTACGACTATTATAATAATATATTTAAAAACAAAATGTTAATTCTAAAATCGGCTATTATTTTGCAGACAAACTAATATTTTACTTTTCTACACGTCCATATATGTAAACATCTGAGACGATTTGGATTCTGATATTGCGTACCCATTAGTTGTATTCGAATGAGACGTACTGAAATTTAATTCTTGCCTGAAAAATTAAGAATGATTTCCCACTCAGAAACTCACTTTTACGTATTACGATTCAATGCACACATTCTTGCCCATGGTAAAATCCAGAGTAACTTTTACTACTCCATCTTAAACTGAATCAATTTATACAATACATTTGTCTGCCTTATTGGTTCAGTTTAATACTTTCCATCTATCTCTACCGTGTTTCACATTTGCTCAATGGGACAAGAAAGATAAATTCTAGTTGATGTTGTCCACAAGGTCACTATATTTGTCGACTTCGTAACAAATATTTTTTTTATATATTCAAACAATTTTGTTTCTCTCTATGTCGAATGTATTTATTTAGGAGGAATGCCATATCAAATGCTCTATAATCAAGAAGTATACAAAAATACAATACATTTAACTGGTTATATTACAGAAATGTACAAATAATGATATTTAAGATGGAGAACTATCACAGACATTTTTCATAAATTTGTTGCGTTATGCGTTTTTCGTGCATAGATATTCAAGAATAGTACATTCTTGATCTTTTATTTAATTTATGTTTCACAACATTATATACATGTATAAGTGTATAAAGACAGTAGAATGTTTAATAAGGATAATATACAGATGAATCGTCCTTGGTATGACTTCAAACTACATCCGGTAGCAAGATCATTGATCAGGAGTTTTGAAGAGCCTGGAACTACCTCTACATTGCAGACGTTCCCAGGAACACTGTGGTTATAGCAGCTGCTGGTTCAAGCTATGGGCAAATAGAGACCCCCATCAAAAGAAAATCAGTACATTTTATAATAAAATGAAAAACAATACATTATTCATAGCAAAATGAGAAAGAATACAACACTAAAACATATAATAATGCATTTTATTATTAAAGTGACCAATAATACATTTTATGATCAATAAACTATATATGTAAAAATATATACTTTTAGTCGAAAAGTATAAAATTATGTATAAAATATATTCAGATGAAGCCATAAAATTGCCTTCAAAATATTTAGATTTCGGTATTAAATAACACATCAACAAATCTACAAAGAGATGGGAAATATGTTAAATAATTTAGACAATTTCTAACAATTCATTGAAGCAGCCGCTAAACAAAAGGGCGTTATCGCCACGTTCGTTCGTTGTTTTCTTTTTTCTTTCTTCCTTTTGAAATAACGAACGGGGGAACTGAAGAAAGATGGAACACGTGGAAATATGATGTGATATATATTTTTTTTTTCATTCCTTTTCTCACTTAAACTAAACAGCGCCTCTAATACGTTGTTCGACTCTCCTCTTGAACAAAATGGAATCTTTCATTATTCATGAGATATTGGTAGGACGTAACGGACATGATAGCGAACTAAGGAACATCTCAAATACTAATATGATACTATAGATTAGTTTTTAGTTTTATATCCAAGATATCGTTTGTATGAATTTTACAAGTCAGAAATACACTCTTGAAAGTTTTATTCATTGTTGACTTAAAGAGGAAAATGTTTCTATGTTCCGTGTAAGACAACAGTCTGTAGTGTTCAAGTTGACAACTGGCAATAAAAATGATATTTGTCTTGTGAAATCTTGAGAAATGTAATTATTTTACTCCAATCGTGGCAATAAAGCCACTATGACGCAGATAATTACTCAATATAGCAGAATATAAGGTAAGGAAAAACTATTAAGGTGTGAGGAGAATAAATAAAAAGGAATAACGAAGACACATAATAACGATTTTCATTGCATTTAAGTTTTTGAAGATCGAACTAGACTGGAAATCAAGAATCGGGAAGAGAGTCCCATGAGTTATAAATGTGAGAAATGAAATTCTTATAGAACTTACGGTTACATATAGAAATTCCATCTGTGAAATGACAACTTACCGCCAATCTAGTACTGCACAAAAATTAATAAAATTTATGCACCATAGATGTTCATCAGAAAACTTACCATGAATATATTTATAAAAAGCGAAGCTACACTATGATTGTGGGGAGGTGACTGAAGCCGAGATGTCAGGTCATAGAAGTTGCAATGCGGATACTTCTTTGGATTTCATCAAGGATTTGTAAATGTCTAGCAGGAACACTATACCATATATAGAGGCAATATTCAAGTCATGGACGAATGGTAGAGTTATAAATATGTAAAATAGATTTGGACGAGAAATATTTAACCCAGCGAGCCAACATTTTTAGCAACAGAACTATCAATTTATGAAATAAATCATTTCTATTTGTTGTCTTCGGAAAACGTTAACCTGAGAAGCCGCAAATATTATCACATTTAGAGGTTAACCTCAACCACGCAGAAGGAAGGTAGAAAGTGTTCTTTCAAACAATTAATAGAGAACAGTTTCGTTTTGATTAAAAAAAAGTATTCTTTGTCCCAGTTAACAACATATTTTTAGAATATCTGCTAATTTGAACTCATTGAACGGAACAGACTTTGTATTTGTTGTAGAGTAGTTTCACAGTGGAGGCTTGTATTTCACTAAGTCTGTCCTAGAAAGGTTCGACGTACAAAACGTTAGGAACTTGTTATAATAATTAATGACGCAGCAATCTAGTTGTGGTGGCTGATATTTTAATGTCCGACATCGACTGACTCAACAGCTCACTGAGCTCACTGGCGACTGCTGCTACTACTACTTATTATATGTGGGAGAATCTATTAACAATAGAATAGGTATGTTCCGGTATAACAGTATTATAATACAAATATTGCACTGATAAAATAGCGATGCGTTCTGTAGTCTCTACTGAAAACAAGCAGCCTTGCATTAAGATATAAAAGAACATCAGAGAATACACAATAGTAGTGAATGGACTACCACAAAGAGGGATTTTCTCACTGGATTTATTTAACATATACAGCGATGAGACGCTAGGAGCATTTGAAAACTTACCATGATGTATTATTTACGTGTAAGCAACGAGGAAGTCTTATAAAAAAAAACAGCAATAAGTAGTACGCTTATGATAGATTAAATTTTTGGACATATAAAAAAGGATTTGCTATGCTTAAACCTCAGAGGAAATATTGAGAGCAAGAGAAATAGAAGTCAACGAATGAGCGAACTGAAGAGTTTCATTGGAGGGCAGAACTGATGACGGGAACCTTAGCAAAAGTATTGAAGTTGCCAAAAGCCGCAAGAAATAGGAAGATTTTGAGAAATAGGTGGGCCCTTGTCCTGGAGGGATGCATTAGAAGAAATTGATGAAGAAGAAGGAGAAAAAGATGATGAATAAAAGTTCATACTTTGATCATGGCGACATCAGGTGGCAAACTGAAATAACAAACAAACAAGCACACTCACAGACAAGGCAGTCAAGAAAAACGTCATAAAAATGAAATATATAATTATAATTATACATACAATGATGTTTAAGCACTTTCTGCGACAGAGTTACGCCCCTTTTGTAACTTTTTCTGTTCTATTGTCCGAATTAAAAGAAATCTTTTGCACACGACTCGCGATCGGTTGTTACTCTTATTAACTGCATAACGATCGTCCGTTATTGAACCGTTTGTATTGAAGGTCATGAAGTAACACGCATTTTAATATAAAACATGGCGTCAGAAATGTGATCCTGACTGAAAATGAAACGAAGGATATTTTTTTCTAAAAGAAACGTCTTATTAAATCAGCCAGATATGTTCCACTTTACGAATGCTCCCCTCTCCAATATTTAAGACATTTATAGTAGCATCGAAATTGCGTGAAAAAAAAAATAACTGGCAAAATGCAGCTTAATACCGTATTATAGGAGATGGGTATGGAAGGAGAAAAATATTGCAATAAAAACGAGGACCAAAGAAAGTTTAATTTAGCATCGAAGTCATGACAAAAGAATGAAGAACGAATTAATGAAAGCGTAAAAAATATTTTTAACGACCAGAATTAGCGATCAATGTACAAAATTATATTATTTTAACAAAACCACAATGTAATTTCCAAATCACTTAGATCATGAATGTTACCAGCTACATATAGCAGACACTTAGACGAAAATAGATGTAGAGAAACATTTCACATCTCAGTACAGTGGCCAAGCTTATTGCAAGACATAGAGGAAAACATCAAATTTTCAACTTCTTTAAATCAGAGTGAAACTCTAAAACCCGCTACACTACCAGATAGACCATGGGAAATGTTAGGAACAGGCATTTTAAAAATAATGGTTCAATATTACCTGTAATATACGAATTTTGGAAATAACAGGCATAAAAAAAAATCATTTTCATCAAATTAGTTACTCCGGATGTAATTTTGAGCGACGATGCAAAACAATTCAAAAATGTAAATTTTAATGATTTGCATTACAATATAGATTGAAAGACAGCAGTACCAGACACAAATCCCACCAAGCTACGGAAAACACAGAAAGCAGAGTCAAAATGTCAAAGAGAATATTGCAGCAGTCAGACATATTGCTTGCGTTGATGGCATAACGAAACGCTTAATGAGTTGAAGAATAAAAAATACTTCACACCCATTCAAAAATAATTAAAACCAAAATGGCCAAATTTAAATATGATAAAGGAGAAATATGCCATATGCAAAAACAGATGCAAATCATTCTGTGACAGGTTGCATGCCGGTCATTTTAACACAGTAGATATGGATGAAGATGTATTGATGAAAAGAGATGAAGAAAAGAGTTGAGAAAATACTGGCACTGTCATAGCTACAGATAAACCGAAAACATGCAAAATAAAAACAACTCTTGGAGATTTTCGTTATAGTAGGAAACATTTGTGACACATGTGTGTCTCAAGATAAAGCTGAGATGAACAAAGATATTTTCTAACCAAGAAAGGTCGTAATTTGAAGACTCATTAATATCTAAATGACTTTGTCTCAAAGAAAAAAAAATATTTATTTTCCCAAGGTAAACTGTGAAAAAAATTTTTATCCTTCATGAATTTAGAAAATATTAAATAAAAATAAAATATTACTAGAAGAGGTGTTATATAAAATAAAATATATCTCATTATTAACAGTTTGAGCCCTGCGTGCCTGAACAATTTTAACCCTTCCGCCTGAGCTTCTGATTCAGAATTAGCAAATAATTGGTGTAATGGTTCAAGGTAGATATAAAAATAGTAACAAGTGTTTACCCATCGTTCAAACGGTGGCTGGGCATTAAGTTTTTTTCCTTACCACGAGGAAAGCGTTAAAGGGTTAAAAATAAAAGTAGTGATGATTATGCATTTTCTGGAACAGATTTACTTCCATTTTGCTATATATAACATTGTTTTCCTATTGTCAGTTAGAATAAAGCCTTTTTCACGGGACGCGATATACTGCGACTGGTGCAAACTGAATATGCGACGTCCCTTTACTGAACACATTGAATTAAATAACTTGAAAACAAGCGTTGGAAGATAAAAAGAAAAATATGTAGACAGAAACAAATGATTAACTTTAAGAAAATAGTATGTATAATTGTCATCAACTGATACAGATGAAAATATTTGGACTACGTATTACGAAGGCAAAATCAGTCCCTGTGACGATCTAGTAAGTACGTGACAATTTATGCTATAATTTACCTACACAAGATCAAGACCAGACCGAAAAAGGAGTACTGTTGTCACATTTGGGCAAAAAGTGCTCGAACGAATTACATTCCTTAGGTCTGTTAGGTCTACACTTCGCGGTTTGGCCCTGCCAGACCTACACTTCATTGTGAGACCCACCTGGGTCTCACAATGAAGTGTAGGTCACGATTAGACCCAGCCAGGTCTACACTTCACGGTTTGCCCCATCAGATCTACACTTTACGTATAGACCTCGCCAGGTCTACACTTCACGATTAGGCTCTGCCAGGTCTACACTTCACGGTTTGCCCCCGTCAGATCTACACTTCAAGGTTAGACCCCAGCAGGTCTACACCTTACGATTAGGCATCGCGATTCTACACTTCACGGTTTGGCACTGCCTGATCTACATTTCAAGGTTAGACACCGCCAGGTCTACACTTCACGATTAGACCTTGCCACGTCTACACTTCACGGTTTGATCCCGTCTGATCTACAATCTAAGGTTAGACCTACCAGGTCTACACTTCACCATTAAGCCCCACCATGACATTATACTGTAGAAACCCCGCACCAGGTTGCCTCCGTATTCCATCGGTGAGATATTAGTTCCATTTGAACAGCTTTTTCACGCGAACCACTCCTCGATGGAACCGACTCGCAAGAAAACGTTACCTGGATCACTACAATCTTATCCTGTTCAAGTCTAGTGTTAATTGATATCTTCCCCTACTATCCGTACAATAAGCTTCTTAACTTAAGCCTCTCCGTCGAGTGGCCCTTGGACCTTGTACAGGGTATACTTTACCTGCAAAAAATCGGTATGAACAAAAATTTAAATGCAAAAATTTAAATACAATGTCAATCATTATCTACTGTCCTCTTGATTGCTCTTTTCTTTCTCCTCATTACTATTGTTTCTCTTTCCATTTCATCCACACCCTGTAGCCCATTGCATTCCATTGGCTGTACTGCCTTGCTTAGTGTGATACTAATTCAAGAAAGAATTAAAAGGAATAGCTGCTTACCTCTTACGCAAATTCTCATTTGGCAAAGAATAAGGAGTAATCTCTCTCAGAAAGAGAAGAGATGCAAAATTGTAGGTTGGTGATTCTAATGCTGAATTCAGAGAATGCCATTGAATGAATATGATCGCTTCAGAGACATTTTTAAGAGAAGGGAAAATACAATGGAACTGAGGCAAATAATCTGAGATTGGCAGCAAGAAATTATAGGACATAAAATGAGGAAAGATAGCTCCAGGAATCTAACTCGCACTAACTAAGTCAAACAAAGCAGAAGGAACGATTCCGGAAATTTTCAGGAGAATTGCAAATACTGTAACAAAAAATATGAGAGCGGCAATCGAAATTAGTGAAATACATAATAAAGAAAGACTGCTTGGAGAATCTAACACACATTGGATGTGCTGAAATTTGATGTAGAATAGAAAATAATATGAAACTGAATCTAACAATCTGTGAGTGGCAAATAAAAATTATGAGACACATAATTTGAAATAAGGAATTGGACAAACTAACACACCCTGGATATAATCAAATGCAACAGGATGAAGGTGCAATTAACGTACTTAATTATATTCAGCGAAAGACTACCAGAAAAATGACAAATACAAAGGGAGAGAAAAAGTCAAGACATACCGAGCGTGTCAAATAAGCGGTATCTGTCAATATTACTGAGATGAGGTATTATATATACTATTTAGTTTATTCAGACTATTACTCACATCTTTCCTGCCATATTTATCACAACGTTTCGGCCGATGTACGCTCCGGCCTTTTTCAGGTGTTTGGAACGTCGAACGAAACCCTTTATTTCGCTCGCTTGAGTAGACTGTTCTTAAGGACACATGGCACAGTGGCGTTAGTTCGATCCAGTGACAGGATCGAAAGATTTGTGAGTTCAGTACCTGCCTAAGACAGTAGATAACTTGGAAAGGGAAATTAACAGGAGATAAGTGATAATTGACATCCATTAGACATGGCAGGATGAACTAGAACAGTCTACCCAAGAGATCGAAATAAAGGGCTCATTTGGACATTCCAACCACTTGAAGAAAGCCGGAGCGTACAACGGCCGAAACATTGAGATATAATATGGCAAAAAGATGAGGACAATAGTCCGAATAATGTAAATAGTGTAAATAAGCAGAAGTTGTCGAGAATCATGTTCCCCCATATTGTGAAAGGGTATTGCATGCATAAAAAATGAAATATGTTTTTTTTTTGCATTTTTTTACCATTAATATTTAAAATATTATTTATATTCATTCAATTTGTTTTATTTATTTTTAACTTCATTTTAAAAATATATGGGACAGCCATTGTTGTGAATCGTGATTTCGTTTTAAATTTTCAGTTTAAACAAATTTGCGATGAATACGTTGGATGAAAAGTGGTTTTATTTCGGTAGCGGAATGAAATTGACAAGGGTGTGGAGAGATACACGATCTTCCTTTTAGCGTCTGCGATGCCATTATTCATAGACGAAACATAGAAACGTCCATTCCCCTCCTCTCTCTCTCTCTCTCTCTCTCTGTTTTTCTCTCTCGCCCACTCACTCTCTGCTATGTTTCTTTCGATCGCTAGTGACAATCTGGACAGTCTCTGGCGTTAACCCTCCATTGTTTGCGTGTATACCGCACCATGTTATAAACACCTGTTATTTTTAATTAAACTATCTTGGCTTGCATCATGAACTGTTCACCAACCGCACGGGGATGATTCGGCTTCTTAGCGTCAAAAACCACACAATCAATATCGCTACACTACAAGAGAAATCATTTGTAGCGGCAGATATCTCAATTTCTCAAGTTGGGGCAATGTAAGAAAAGAGTGTGATAAAATTGGGTGAAAACACCGAAGCGATAGCATTCAGGGCAACTACGAGTGTGGGTAACACTCAGAAAGGGGGATAGGACGGGAGGTAAGAAAAATGTTATATTCCTTGCTAATAAGAATATATACTTGAAAAACAAGGTTTATTAAATAAGTAAATGTTTATTGTAAAAACAAAAAAAAAACAGTACAATAAGAATAAATGTAACAGTTATGCACAAGGTCGCCACAAGGCAATCGAGTAGTGAGTGCTACTATTGGAAGTTTGGTAGTTCTCGAGTAAATCTGAGTCGTGCCCAACAGATCCCAGCTAGTAATATTTACCAACCTTCCCACGAGGAGAAGAGATGAAATGGAAAGACCTATGAACCTGACAGAAAATAATTATTTATATAAGTGGCTTCGGCAATGATCGTAGAAACAATAGGTGAAATAGTAAAAACACAACGTAAACGGAAAAGGATATGTCAGTCTGGAAAGAAAAATAGAAACAGAATTAAACTAGGAGGACAACTGACATATACTTGAAAAACAAGCTATAAAAATATATACTTGAAAAACAAGGTTTATTAAATGAGTAAATGTTTATTGTAAAAAAAAAAGACTCAAAAAGCACAGTAAGAATAAAGGTAACAGTTATGCACAAGGTCATCACAAGTCAATCCAGTAGTGAGTTCTACTATTGGAAGTTCGGTAGTTCTCGCGTAAATCTGAGTCGTGCCCAACAGATCCCAGCTAGTAATATTTACCAACCTTCCCACGAGGTTGTATGTTGCACAAGGTAAAATTTAATGTGGGGCAATCCGAACCCGTAAGCTCGGCCATAAACACCGCATGAACGGGTTCTGGTCTGTCTACCTCTCCGGAGGAGACTCTGCCCATCGGCAAAGCCTAGTCTGTGTTCCTCTCTGCCTGAAGAGCTGAGTAACAGAGGAAGATCGAAGGTCGTAGTATCGCATTGCAGGTTCAAGCCATGGCGGATTGAAGAAAAGAAAAAATATCTTCACGTGCAAATTAAAACGAGAGAATCATGGGCTTAATATTTAATTGATTTATATATGTCTTGGTATAACAAAAATTAACCCTTCCCGCATCAATCTCTGTTGTGGCACTCTGTCTAAACATCTGGAGGAGCTGGTTTCAAAAACTTAAACTCTGATGAACATTTCCATCACAGGAGCCAGGATATTGCTATTCTATGAATTTTATAATTTATTTGCCTACATAAATCATTGCTAATACAACTGTAGGCAATACCATCTCTAATAACACTACTACTACTCATAAGTGTTTAAAAACTGTCACATGTTGTGCACGTGCCTAGAATAAAATGATCAATCTGAGTGCTATGGTGTATATATTTTTAGGTTTATAATTTGGGATTAATATAATACTCATATAATTCTAAGTCTTACGAGGATTCATTATTGTCGGCCGCAATATTAACATAAGGTATACAGATGACACATTGTTGATAGCAGACATAGTATATAATCTACAAAAACTCCTACAGAAGTTAGAGAAGGAAAGCGGGAAGAATGGACTAATTGTAAACAAGAGGAAGACATAATGCATGGTTAACAGCAAAAGGTTCAGCCCAAAGTGCAAATTACAAATCAGGGATACCAAAATCAAAAAAGTACAGACATTTAAATATCTGGGAAATGTTCTAACAGAGGACAGAATGTGCGACGCTGAAATCCGAGGACGTATTGGGTTGAACAAAGATACATCTGAAAAGCTAAGCAGATTATCAATTGACAGAAAGTTTCCATTAGAAACAAAAAGTACTGAATAATTACGTGAGATCTATGCTACTGTATGACAGTGAATGTATGGCAGTGAATGCGGAATAATCTCCGCTAACAGACTTGAAGCAGCAGGAATGTGGTTCTATAAAAAGACGCTGTGGATAATATGGGCCAAACATATGAGCAACAAAGAAGTTGTTGAGAAAATCGAAACAAAAAGGAAACAAACTTTCCATCAGTAAATTTCTGGGTACTGTATTATGGAAGAAGGACTGATATTCACAGAGCACATTGAGGGAAAGAGGAACAGAGGAAAGTAGCGCGTAACATACATGGATGGCTTGGTCAAATGGAGGGCAGAACAGGGATTGGGAGAAATAAAATAAATTCAAAATTTATTAAGAGTCACAAAGGACAAAATGATGTAGAGGGCCATGATCGCCTACATCCTGAAGGGACACGACATACAAAAAGCGAAGGGCATGCAATTGATGATTTGAAATGGCTTAGCATCTATGAGACAATGTATTGTTGTCATCGAGTAAACTAAAATGCAAGGTGCGAACTATGGATTGGAAAATTCAAAATCGAACAATTATGGACGTTTAAATAACAGAAAACTATTCTAAAAAATGACAGAAAATGCGATATCGAAATCCAAGCCTAAATTAGAATAACAAAAGATGCCTTTCAAAACTAAGCAAAGTATTAGGAAACAGGAGAATTCCTTCAAGAGCACTGAAAAGAATGTTGAAGTGCTATGTAATATCAGCTCCTCACTATATATATTCGTAAATGCTGTACACTTTTCTCAAAGACGAAGGAGAAACATGAGGCAACAGGAAGCTGTAACTATAACAGGATGTGAGAATAACTTGGACAGAATATATGAGCAATAAGAAATTTGTAAGGAAAATGGACATGAATAGGACAATTATATATATATATATATGTATAGTCGAAAAGAGACAGCTGAAGAATCTTGAACACATAATGAGAAAAGAATACCTGGAAAGGTGAGAGAAAAGATATAGTGAAGACAGGTAAGGCAGGGGAGAACGACGAATAAACCACCTAATGCGCTTATGCAGATAAATAGCAGGAAGAAAATACATATTGCTAAGAGCTACAGACAGTAGGAATTCGTAGGTGGTTTACATACTCTCTCAGAACACATCATATAGTACCAGCACCAGCAGCAGGAGAAGATAAGAAGACGAAGAAGAACAACAAAAACATCATCAACAATAACACATCAAAAGGAAGTCATAATAATGGAACATCTAGTTTTTGTCACGTAAACAAATCACATTTTTTGTTTTCTTCTTGTCGTGTAACATTTTCATTATCTTCTAACTGGCATTATATGCTTACTCACACGCTACTTTTTTAAACTTACTCGGATATAGGATAGTATCCTGTAATTATAATTTACCTTTAATTTTCATACTTATGTGGGAAAAAATTAGTAATATGAATTGTTCAGAATGAGCTGAAAATGATCAACAAAAGTCATTGTAAGGCGTGCGTATTAGAAAAATAAATGAACTTTTTAACGTTCAGAGATAAGAGTTCTGAAGAAATGTACATATATTTGTGTGATAAATATTTTGATTTCTTGAAAGAGTCGATATTTCTGGAAAGCATCGAGAAGAAAAAGTTTGTGTAGAAATTACTACTCTCATGGCATACTGAAGGTAAGGGAAGATAGTGACCGACGGTAACTTAACGTGTTTGAGATAATGGTTGCCAAAAGAAAAAAAGAGGATACTAAATGTAACAAAAGAGAGGCAGTTGTGAAGAACGATGATTGACAATGCCCTAAAAAGAAAGTATGTAATAATAATAATAATAATAATAATAATAATAATATGTGATTTGTCCGATAACGGTATGGATCAGCCCGATGAATGTGATGGCCCACCTTGGTATGGATATATTTTGTCGCCCACGAAGCAGACCACAAATATGGGTAAATACGAACTACCTATAACGCTGACACAACGAAAAATATTGCTAAACCGCATGGGTAATCATGTGGGTCAACACGGGCCGCGATCACCAGTGAGTAACCAGACTGGCATCGAAAAGTCTGCAACTGGATCAAACTCTGCCCAACGAGAACTAGAGAAAACCCACACCGAGTACAGTCCTTAAAGATGCCCTCTATATTCAATAAAGAAAACCCCACAAAAAGAACAATAAATAAGTGATTTAGGGTAGAGTATATTGAAGTTAAGGTAGCATTTTACGATAAAATCGACAATAACGACCAAAACCGCCTATAATAACTGGCTAGAAAAATATTTCTCAAACAGGCTACACATCAATACCAACAAAATAGCCAATGTCAGACATGATATCATCAGCCAAAAAAGAGTATCTGACATAGAACTAGAAAGAATCATAGAAAACATCAAAAATAGTTTAAACTTTAACATCGATGGGCTAAATACCAACAAGAAGACACTTGCATAAAACCAGTTGTAATTAACCCTCTGAGGTACGCAAGCAAATAGAGGAAAATAATGACGAATATGAGAGAGAAATAGAGATGACAAAAAATACGATACAAATCGGAGAATGTAAAAGAAAATATTTTGAAGAAAGGCCAACAATTCCAAAAGTAAGAAAGAACCGTCAATCGATGGAAAACGTCAACCTCGCTAAGCAAGCAATTACAGAAATAAGAGATGAAATGGAAAGACCGATGAACCTGACAGAAAATAATTATTAATATAGGTGGCTTCGGCAATGATCGTAGAAACAATAGGTGAAATAGTAAAAACACAACGTAAACGGGAAAGGATATGTCAGTCTGGAAAGAAAAATAGAAACAGAATTAAACTAATAGAACAATTGACACTTCTAAGTCAAGTAGACAAAGGCTCAAAACTGAAAGAAAGAAAAAGGAGGCAACTGAAACGAAGCTATGGCATAAAGAATAAGCCTGAGGGACCAAAAATTCAAGAAAACCTAAAACAACCCATTCAAGCGAAGGCACATGTAATCAGGTGTTATGAAAAAAGAAACAGATTCTTCTGACAAAATAAAATCTTCAAAGAAGAGGCTAAGAAACTATATCAAGAACTGAGAAAAAAAATAAAATTATAAATGCCCCACCCAATATGCAGAAAGTCGAAGAGTTCTGGTGTAAGATGAGAGAAAACTGCAAAACGCACAATTAAAGAGCTTCATGCACCAAACAAGATCAGAAACAACACACACATATAGAGTGCCAATAATGGACGGATATTAATATTACTGAAACACCCGCTGTCATCTGTAAAACAAAAACCGGGAAAGCACCAGAAATAGACCAAAATAGACTGAAATACCAATTCTTGAATAAAAACTATCTAGCACTCACCAGGAACACGCATATAATGACATAATCAAAAGCCTAGATAATTGCCTCAAATATACCTACTCACCAAAACAAAAGAATCGCTGAAACTAAATTATAAGCCCATCACTTGCCTACCAACAAATTACAAGATTCTCACTTCTATCATAACCGAGAGTTCATGCAACTTCCTTGAGGAAAAACAATTTACTACCTGTAGAACAGAAGGGATATAAAAGAAGTTACAGGTGCAAGCAAAATCTAATTATCAATAAGACAATACTGGAAGAGGTGAAAACAAGGAAAATAATTTATCGATAACATATTTCGACTACACAAAGGCGTTCTATAGTGTACCACACTCATGGATAGAGAAGAGACAAAAATATTCAGAGTATGCCTCACAACGGTCAAATTCAGAATTGAGATCATGAGAAACTGGAAGTTTGCACTAAACCTAAACACTACAAATGGATCATTAACATCGAGACCAATCTAATTCAAAATGGGATCTTCCAATGAGATTCATTGTCACCACTTCTCTTCTGTCTTGCACTACCACCACTAAGCTGTGTACTGAATAACAGTAGCTACGAATGGAAGTCACAGCATACTGAATCAGCTATTCTATATTGATGATCTTAAAACGTTGGCCAAAGAGGACAACCAGCAGAAAAACCTACTTACTATTGTCAGAAGCTTCAATAATTTTCATTGAGGTATTTCCCTTAGATGGTACTGCTATGTAAATAAGTATGCACTCCTGAATTTATTGTTTTTATGATATTATCAGATGAAGGTACGGTAGCAGGGAAAACTCATTCTGATTATTCTGGTAAACGGAAAACTCCTAAAGTTTTATGTGGGATCAAGGCGGCCATGTTTAGAAACGATCCCTCAAGTGAATGAGGTCCATAGCCAAGGAGGAAGTTCTACTCTGAGTCAAGAAGGTAGCTACTGGAAGACTCTATGTCTGGCAACAGGACTCTACATCATACCACACAAGCAGGCCTACACAACCCCCTTTATTATTATGTGTGGGTGCAGACAGACCAACAAAATTCATTGTAACACAAAAGATGAAGGCAAAGATCATGCCTTCATCAATTTAAACAAGAAACGTTACATGAGATTCTGAAGTCATTTGGAGGCAATGAATGAAGCCAATGGCGATTTCATTGAATATATTCAATATTTATTGGATTCAATATATTTTAATGTAACATTAGTAAATATATATGTTAAAATGTGATGTCAGATTTATTATTTGTGTGTAATTTAGAAACATAAATCCAACGCACGGTATAGATAGATATACAGATAGATAGATAGATAGGTTGATAGGCAGATTTGCGCATATATATATATATATATATATATATATATATATATATATATATATATATATATATATACGCAAATAGACAGGCAGTCACATAAAGATATGACCTTAATCTGTGCCCATATTAAATGCGTTATCATGCACTACAGATACAGAACAAACTCTTTGTGAATATTTTCAAAGCCTTACGATTTAGGATAATAGTTGGCAAAATATATGCCGTAACCGTTAACGTGTATTAGTAAATCATTATTTACTGCCTCTTTACAGTTTCCTGAATCGATGTTTCTGCACGGTTCACGAAAACACGTTCTGTGTTTTTATAACAACATCAGCCGCTGACGTCACGCACTTAATTAAGTATTATTTCATTAGCAAATTACAATTGATTTAATTATTGTCGATTTAATAGCAAGCTCACTGGCTGCTTCATTATTTTCGACTCGTGTCTATTTTTTTTTTGTATCTGTGTATTTTTTCTTTTTATTATTTCTTTTTTTATTTTACTCGTTTTGATGGTGAGTATTTAATTGTTCTCATTCGCCGAAGAAAAAAATCCAGAATTCGTGATGTTTTTTCTTATTTTTCTTTGAAATCTTGCTTTGTCTTTTATTTTGCCAAGATATTTTCTCCAAAATTCAAATGTTTATTTTTTTTTCCTTTATATTTCATTTCATTTTTATAGTTTTTGTTGTCTAATTTATTTTAATTTTTTTCATTATATTATTATTTTTTTAAAATTAACTAATCACATTAACGTCTTCTCGTTTATCTTCCATCTTGATTTACATTTGCAACCTTTTTTTCTTCCCAATTACAACTTTACTACATTAAGGTTTTGGCTTTGCTCTTTGCTTAGGTTTTACTACTTTTTTTTTAATTCAACTCATTCTTTCTCTTTCTCTTTTTCTTCTTATTTTTTAGGCTCGTTATTCTATCTTCTGTTCATAGATTCTTTCCTAATAAAATTCTTTCTATTTTATATTCTTATTTTCATATACTTTTTTCTAATTCTTTCTATTTCATAGATCCTTTCTTTTTCATATCCTTTTTTCAAAAACTTGTCTCTATTTCAAAGATTCTTTCTTAATCATATTTTTTATCAAATTCTTTCTATTTCATAAATTCTTTCTTTTACATATTTTTTTCAAATTATTTCTTTTTTTATAAATTCTTTCTTTTTTTTTTCAAATTATTTCTATTTTATAGATTCTTTCCTAATAATGATTTATCATTAATTCTTTCTTAAAATCATTTTTCATTACTTTTCCAGGATATTCTATTTTAATCATTGCTTCGTTTCTGTTGTTTTTATTTCAATATTCTACCAAAAGAATCGTTTGATGGAATCTATGTGTTTTTTTATCTGGCCCCTTCTTTTATTTTGCATATTACTTCTTTTTTCTTCTTATCACTCATGCATTCGTTTCTGTTTTCATTTGTTTTTAACTTTCCTTTTATGAACTTAATTCTGTTATGATTTTGAAAGGAGAAATGACATTCTTAAACAAAATGGGTAGGGAACATGAGCAAAATTTTCTTTTATCAGCCTACTTCATAACTATTTGTGAATTTGGGCCCTAAATGTCGTCCATTTTTCTTGTAGATGAGTCCTGCGTCATGTTTGTGGTCTTCTTTATTGTTTACTTATTTCCATTTACTTGTTGTGCATCTTCATATATATATATAAAGAAATATAGTCTTAATGTATGCTATGGTCAATATCAGAGATAGAGCGTGTAAATATAAAAGTGAACACAGAACTCAACACTAGGGCGACAGTCTGTTTCATGCTATATGCAATCGTCAGGCCACGATTGCATATAGCATGAAACAGACTGTCGCCTCTAATGTTGACTTTATGTTCACTTATATATATATATATATATATATATATATATATATATATATATATATATATATATATATATAAACAAACAGGGGCACCTCGGCTTGTTGTAATAGTTATCAAGCTTCTTACGTCTGAGTAGTGAGTTTGAGCCTCACTGGGTGCTCCATACTTCCGGCCTTGTGCCACATCTAAGCAGCGCTTAGAAAATCACTATATATTCAAACAGGTTTAGTAAAATATTTTACAAAATTGATAAAGAAAACTACCAAATATATCTTTTGAATAATTTAACCCACTGAAGCTGGTCTCAGATGAAACTGAAAGTACTTGCAAAAATAAAACGATTTTTGATATTTTTATTAATCAATTTTCTACGAATACCAAAAAATTCATTCGACGATTCGAAAGGATTAAGCAAAAATACACCGACAATAGTATATCTAAATTATTTGAACAAACCTGTTTGAATGCTGCCTAAATACATACACACGCATGCACGCGCGTGCACACACACATACACACACAGACACATATATATATATATATATATATATATATATATATACACACACACACACACATATATATATATATATATATATATATATATATATATATATATATATTACTTCAATCTATTTAAGATTGGATACTTCTTTCAGAAATAAAAATAAAGTTTATCTTTCAAATTGGGCGAGTTAATTCTATCTGCTCATGAAAAGAAAAAAAAATTAAATGTTTGGGGGGGATTTTTTGGGTTTTTGTTTCGTTTTTTATAAAACAACAAAACAAAAACATCTAGCGACCTGTGCGTTCAAGATATCTTAATAAAGATATTTCAGTTTCGAGTATACATTTAATTCAAGATTTATCTAATGCACAGAACGATAGGCGAGATAAATACTATTTTAAATTTTCCTCTGATAATAACTTTTTTCCTCAAACATCGGATTAAATATGAATCCATTAATTATATATATATATATATATATATATATATATATATATATAGAAAGAGAGAGAGAGAGAGAGAAATATGTGTGTGTACATGTGTGTTACTGTGTTTGTGTGTATGCGTACGTGTGTGGGGGGAGGTTAAGAGTACTTGCAGAGTTATATAATATTAGTCTTATCATATGGTAGTTAACAATGGAAAATCTCCTCATTTCTGAAGAAGAATATTCAAACGATTCAAATGTGGTACAGAAGGATGCTGTAAATATGATGGGCCAAACATGTGATCAACGACGAAGTTCTAGAGACAAAGGACACGTGATTAACATGTTGAAGAGGCAATTTCTATGAAATATAATAAGGAAAGTGGACTTCGTAAATTTTGTACTCACAGAACAGAAGAAAACATCGCATAACTGGAGCGATTGAGTGAATGGATAGCGGAGAAGGATTTGAAAGAGTTAGAAAAGCTACAAAATTTAAGAGTTACAAAGGAGAGAAAATTGTAGAATCCATCATCGCCAAAGTCCTGATGATACACGTCACATAAAAGAAAATAAGTTTTATATCTTTTCTTTAAAAATTCCATTTGTTTGTTCTTCTTTTAAAATCTTCATTCATTCCGTGTTTTATATTTCTTTGAAATGTACCTTCTTTTTCTTTGAATGTTTTTTATTTGTATATTCAAATTTTCTTCGTCTTTACAATTTGTCTCATCTCGTCCTTAGCCGCCATATTAGCCACATTTCTTCATTCATGCAAGTTTCATGAACATGAAACCGTTTGCTCGTATTATTTTTTTTCTAATATTTAATTAGGTGCGATATTTTTTTTTCATTTATGTACAACCCGATATTCTACTTTAATCTAATCCGGTTATATTACCATTTTGTTTTTTTAGTCAATGTCTCCTTCCAACTTTTTTTTATAATTCTTGTCATTTGCATAGGAGTACTTCGTTTTATGAAACAATACTCGCATAGGGAAAAAAAATCTAATAAAAAACATTGCTTTAATTACGATTAACCATAGAATCCTTTAGTTGTATAACATTAAACCAGATCAGTTTCTTGAAGAAAAATTAATTTAAAGAAACTGAAAAGACAAACCCATTGTTAGAAAAGTTCTCGCAACTTTCGAATTACTGAGTCCATTAAAATAGTTCTATGTCTTTAAAAGAATGGCCATAAAAGAAATAAAGCCAAACGAATTAGTTTTCCTTTTTTTTACGGTAGCAACCTGAGCAAATTTTGTAATCTGTCATGAGCTATCTTTCATGACACTCATGTGCAAAAAAACAATGACGATACTAACCTTTATACTATGTCCCTTACTAGGTACCCAATACATTCAGCCTTGTGCCACCCCTATTCAAAGCTTAGAAAACAACCTTTCATATACAATATCCCTTCAGAAAGTCAGCGATCATGATTATCCACAGTTTTATATAAACCGTTACCAGACACATTGAAGTCGTTGTCGTTCGCGGTTAGGGCTATTTTTAAAGCGTATTATACATATAGCAGCATTTCCTGTTTAAGGACATATTTTTATTATCATGTGTTTGGAGAGACGTTAATATTAATTTGAATAGGTGTAGATAGGTGTACCTATCTTCTGATTCACACTCCTCCCTGGTCCATTGAGAAGCGAAGAGGTTTATCCCATATTTCCACTTTAGGATAGGGGTTTCCAGTTCCCTTTTTAATCTTTTCCCTTGCTTTCACTTCTTTTGGTGGTATCTCTTACTTTGTCGACCTCTACTTCGAGTGGCTTTTCGGCCTTGCACAGTGAGAAAATCATTGTAAATATCCGGAGTAACAACAAAATTGTCAACTCGTTTAACAGCACGGGATAATCGTTCATCCCACAAAATGTTTAATATTAAAAAAAGAAAAAATCACTAGACTAAATGATTATCTTTTTTTTCATATAAGATTAGTTACGTCTAGTTTTTAGCTTGAAAATAGCATAGCATAATGAAAAAGGCCAAAAACTTTAAAAAATAAACTATTACGTTTATGTTATCATCAAAAAGAAATACCAATGTATTTCTTAATTATTTATTGAAATTTTTTACTCCTTTCTAACACGTTCAAAATTTTGGTTAAAAATCTTGTTTTGCTTTCGTCATCGTGGTAGCGTAATAATTACACATATTTTGTATCGCTTTTTCCAGTGAAAATACATCGATTTGAAAATTCTTGCAATAATCAAATAACTGTCGGATTTTAATGAAAATTTCAGGACTTGTTCACAAATGAATTAAAATATATTTGATTTTTTTCCTTTTAGAAAATTGTGCTTAAAAATATATATATAAGATTATATAAATATTTAGGATAGGGGTTTCCAGTTCCCTTTTTAATCTTTTCCCTTGCTTTCACTTCCGTTGGCCCCTTGCGACTTGATGGCATTATCACCTTGCTTTTGGTGGTATCTCTTACTTTGTCGGCCTCTACTTCGAGATTTTAACAAAGTTAGCTTGCAGACCTCTTTATTGAAACGACTAATAACAAAGAAATACATGTTTTTACGGCTTATTAACACTTGTTGTGTTGTATGAATACAACTTTTAGGGGAAGTAATATTGCATTAAAACATTTGTGGGGATAACATTATTATTTAACTTATTTCTGAGTGAAGAAAAGATCGATTTACACTTTTTCCCGCGTCATTTGCAAATTGTTGTAACGAACTCATCTAGAATTCGAATCCGGCTCTGAATTTTATCATTTTTAGTCATTACACATTTGAACATTCGCAAATCCCAACGAAATGCTAAAATGAAAATTAAAAGAATTTAATTTAAATTCAATCATATCGCAGGCGAAGTCAAGTAAACGCTGAAAAAAAAAGTCAAACACGGAGTACATTAGAGAAGAACGCATAGAAGTGCAGATATTTAAAAAAAAAAAACAGGTAATATTGCATCCTTAAAATATAGAAAAAATGTAAAATCCTTTCATGGATCACATCGACTTGAGGTAGATTCCATCAGTTTATACATGAAACTTTAACCGAAAGATAGCACATCTGGTGTTAGCTGTTTGGTGTAAAGTCTATATATATAAGTCTCCTTTAGAATACCAAACTCTTGATAATAACGGCAAAGCTCGAACTATGGCTCTAGATATCTCAAAGGCATTTGACGGGGTTTGGTATGCTGGGCGTCTTTGTAGTCTTCAGGCTACGGTATTGCAGCACGATTATTTGATTTAATACAATCATTCCTATCAAATCGGGAAATGAATGTCGTCTTGAACGGGCTCACTTGCATTTCATTTCATACGGACGCAGGTGTTTCCTAAGGCTCTATTCTGGGTCCTACACTGTTTCTGATCTTCATTAATGATCTTCCTGATATCAACAGCGCTCAATTAGGCATATATGCAGACAACACTACCATTTACTCCTGTCTCAATTGTGAATCCGGTAATGCTGACAAAGCTAACCTGGCTGTTGGTCTCGAAAAGTACTTCCAAACAAGTGGTTATCTGGGCAGGAAATAGCTTGTTAATTTTAATCACTTCAAAACGGTCTGCTCAAAAATTCAATCCTTTTCCTTTTAATATTTTCCCTTGCTTTCCTTCCGTTGGCCCCTTGCGACTTGATGGTATTATCACATTGCTTAGGTGGTATCTCTTACCAAAACACTGATACATGTTATGAAAATTAGCTTGAATCAGGAAGATCATTAATGAAGATCAGAAACAGCGTAGGACCCAGAATAGAGCCTTAGGAAACACCTGCGTCCGTATGAAATGAAATGGAAGTGAGCCCGTTAGAGCATGTTTGATGCTAGACTTTGCTAGAGTGTCTTACTGCGCCTTCTTGGCCTCAGGTTTCCACTGACTTGAGATAGAACAACTACATTGAATCAATAGCTGCATCTACTGCAAGGAAACGTAATTATCTGTGACGTGTCAGAAGGGTTTTTTTGTCAGAGTCGATCATACACATCTACAAATCTACCATTCGCCCTTGCATTAACTACTGTTATCATGTATGCTCTGTTGTCCATTCTGTTCATCTCGAGGTCCTCTACAAAATCCTAAAAAGGATCTGCAGTTTAGTCCGTCCTGCCTTGGTATCTCGACGCCAGTCACTTTCACACTGTCGTGATGTGTCTTTCCTCTCTCTTTTCTACAAATATTTACATGACAATCGCTCTCACTAGCTATTTTCCCTGGTGACCTGAATACATGAATTTAAGCGTGCTACTAGGTTGGCATCCCAGACTTTTTACTGTTGAAACAGTTAAATATACCCGCCACTTCTTCAGCAGATTCTTCCCTGCACTTCTCAGGGTGGAACTCGTTGACTTGCTTCCTTGATAGCTACAATCTTCAAAAATTTAAATGCAACAGCAATCTTCATCTACTGATAACTTGATCCCTGTTTTTTCTTTTTATCCTTTCAGCGACCTCTATATATCAAATCTTTTCTCTTACTTTCACTCTCTGTAACCCTCCTGCGTACTGGTGACATTTCTACCTTGCTTGGGGTGAGATGCCTAAGAAAACTTCTGGAAAAATAATACGCCAAGCAAATCCTCCACAACGCATTGAACAGAACAGCTTGAATACATGTCTCAAAGGAAGAGTCTAACACTTTGACTACGGTTAATATTAATGGTCAATATATTTGATAAAATCGTCTTAACTATTCTTAATGCTAAAATTCCTTTTGAGGAAAAAGTATTCCTATACAACTATCAATGATGATAGCATTATAAATCTTTCATGTTTTATCTAAGATAATAGATATAAAACGCTAGTTTCAGTAGGTTATCCGAGTTTCACGTGATGTGATCAAATCTTGAGTCTCCCTAGGAATCAATTAATTATATCCGTATAGAAGACGAAATTGAGATTTTTGTGAATTTCAGATGAAGATGTAGATCTCCAAATAAAAATTATTGCATATAAATGACAAATATTGTATTTAAATATTTAAACGAATTATTGTGCAATAATACTGTTCAATGCGAAGAATGACATAACGCTAAAAAAAATGGTAATATCTAATATAAGAATTTTCTGAGCTTTTTTTAAAGTTGTAATCACATATGTAACATATCGTGATCCGCCAAAAAGATGTTTGTTTTTGTTTGTTTTTTTTATTTGGGCAACTATGGCAATTAAATCCAGTAAAATTCGAAGACGATCTTTAATAAAAGGAGCGGTTGGATAATTAAATTCTCTATCGGTAGGAACTTAATCCTTACAATCCATAAAAAAAGCGTAAAGAGCCTAGATCATTGCAACTTTCCACTTGTAATTGATCGCTCTCTTTGTAAAAAGACGTGACAAAATAAACGAAAGAGGCTTTATACTCCGTTGATAAATTGTTGAGCTTGTATTTTTATTTAATCCTCCCATTGCAGTGATATCAGCGAACATTCACAAGATTCAAAACGACGCATTCGAAGCAGCGTTTAATCGGTATTTCAGGAATTCTTTAGAAGGAGACGTCTCCTTAAAACACGCCTGATATATAGCTCAGAAGCCAAATTAGAAATTACACGACGTTACATTCTGATGAGTATAGCAATGTTAAGACATGTCTCTGTCAAATTTTGTATTGCTCTAGTGACACACGAATTCATGTCTAAAAAAAGAGAGATATTATCTGGACATGCTGTCAAAGTTCCTTCCATTTGTTTACAATCGCTGAAATGTCCATGTCTTCATTAGTGTTATAATATATTGTCAACCTTTTTTACATCCTCGTACCTTTCAAATAATTGTAAAAGGAAAAGATTATCCATTCTACAGTGTAGATTTTTCTCGTTCTCTTTTTTCCATCTACGGACACCACGTCACGTGGATTAACTGCGTTCTCAATCCGTCCAATTCAACGCTCGACTCATCCGGTGTACCCAGACACGATTTCCCCCATAAATCTGAGGCTCTGTCGGCAAAGTCTTTGAAGATTTAAACAGTAGTACATGCAAAATGGCCTAAATGTTGCGATAGTAAAATCAAATATGAATATTTTAGTGTAGTTAAAAAATATTTCAAGTATCAATAATTTAGAGATTCGGATACAAATACTTTATAATAATGCAGAATTCTATCACTCAGTTATGTTCCATGCGTAATAAACTCTTAGGCGATCATTTATCTTTCGATACATGACTAACGAGGCAGATTTTTTTCCCGCAGTAGGTTGCCATTTCTTTCTGTGGTAGACCAGAACCCGTCCTGTCCTGCTATTTACACGTAGCTGTGGGGAGAAGAATAGGTTTCATACCTTTCCAGGGGTATTAGCATGTAAGTGAATGTAATGGATTTCACTGAATTCGAACTCGGCTCTCCGATTCGTCACCCGAGCCACTATCCATTACTCCACCATAACTATTACTTTTCCAAAAAGAGGTACAAGGGTAAATAGGATGATAGAAGAATAAGGATATGAATAATCTTCTTATCCTTGTTTCCAAGCCAGCTAGTGTTGGTTACTGTCTATAACGTCGGAGGCGATCACAAGAAATGATGAATGCTGTTGGCACAAAGTTTCGACCGTTTTGCGCTCCGGGCTTCAACGGGTATATTTCAATCCTGTACTGGGCCCTTTATTTAATCTACGGAGTAGCATGTTCTCGTTGAACTGCCATATCTCGGGATGTCGTCTAACAGTATTAAATAAATCGAAACTGGAAAATGTCCTTAAAGATTTTTAACTGTTGTCTGTCATGTTTTGATTGCTCTGACTGAAGACATGCTGTCTCATGACAGACAGCAGGAGAAGGGAAGCAGGAGAAGCGGAAGCAGGAGTAGCGGAAGCAGGAGCAGGTAAAACTATATTTAGCATGTAGATTAGGTTTCATTACAGCAAATTGTCTTACGCAACAATGGCCTAGTGGATTAAAGCTTTGGTTTGTGAATTTAGCGGCATAATGAATGCGAGTTCAATCCCTGGGTCGTGCAATGTGTACGTTTCCTCATTGGAAGCAGGCTAGCAATAATAACTAAATAAATATAAGGAATAGAGGATATCAGAAGTGTGTCATAACGAGTTTCGAATTCGCAGTTCGTTAACCACATCAATATACGGAGGTCACAATTTTGAGGACAATAGTCCGAATATAAATAAAGAAAATAGTGATATCTTCTCATCTCAGCAATTCTGACAGAAACGAAAGGACAAATTTTCTATAATAGGATGCGTAAGCAATTAATTACACCTCCCTACCCCTGTAACGGCATTCACCCGAGGTGAGTTGAGCCGGCTCCAATATTGGAGTTTCATGGGAATTTGGAATTCACAAGCGGTCCCCAACCCGCATGTATAGCACATGAGACTTTGATTATAGTGGTGAAGGTTTCGTGCAGGACCATCCACACTTTTTTGAAGGGCCTGATTACAGAGATCTGGTGCACTACGTGCCACAAGGTCCCCAAACGACAGCCGTTGCATATGCAAAAAATATTGGATGATCAAAGTGAAATCAACAAATTACACGAAAAATGTACTAAAGAGAATTAAAATATAAAGGAGAATATTTTATCGTTTTACCTGGTTGCACGAAATATCTGAATGTGTAAGTCGGAAGCTGAAATAAGGTGATTTGGATCTTGGAAGAATCTACAAAGTATATGTCGAAGAATTTCAGCGATTCAAATAAAATAAATTTGGAAAAGGGGAAATATACCAGTAATTGTTTTTTACAAACACAAAATATATATAAGCTTTTTTTTTTTTAGAGAAACATGAGCAGTGCAGTTGATTTGTTATAGCATCTCTCTTTTGCATAACCCGAGTTCATCTTTAATACCATCTTTGTTATACCATCTCTCTTTTGCATAACCCGAGTTCATCTTTAATATCCTGTTTTGTTATCTGGTCAGTTAGTCAAAGCTAGAAATAGCCGAGAAAATATCACTGTTTACTGAATATAATTTTCCGATGAATATTGATTCTTGTTTTAATGATTGAGTTATGAGTTTCATACCCTCACAGACAAGTCCGGTAGATTCCTGGAGAAATATGGACCACAACTATCAGCACATTTGGTATTGCTGGTTTGCATAGCAATTAGAATTTTTTTTTTTTTTTTACGGTGTGAAGTTGGTAGCCTTATATCCAACCAGTTTCAGAATTGTCTTTAGCCTAGACTTTTTATCCATAAAGTTAAAGAAACCAGTCTGCCTAACTATTCGACCCATAGCTGGGGAGGGAGGGGTACTGGATCTATAACTTTCCCAATTGAATTTGCGTGTAAGTGAATGCATTGAACTTGACTGGAATTTGAACTAGTCTCTCCGATTCTTATATTGGGCCGCTATCCATTACACCGCGTGCACATCCTTACGAGTTTCATGAAATGACCCTATTGCATCGTTATATATTTGAGCTGAAAAATTTTAACATAATATTACATTAAAGATAAGAAATTGAATGAAGATGACTAATAAAAAGAAGAAAGAGTGTACAAAAAAAAAAAAAAAATTGACAAGTTTTTTTTCAGTTCTCAGAAGATATTATCGTCTCCTGTATGTTCCTTTCTTTCTTTCTTTCTTTCTTTCTTTCTTTATTTATTTTTATTTATTTATTTATTTTTGTCATTCTTTCTTCCTTTCTTTCTTTCTTTCTTTCTTTCTGTCTTTCTTTCTCAAACCAAATTGCTTCTATGATATTTTTCTCTGTCTTTCCTTCCGATCAAAACGGAATCGACCATTATTTATGCAGCAGTGCTTTTAACTTTTTAACTAAATATATAAAGAAGTACGGATAAAACAGAATCATGGCATAAAAATTACAATTTTAACTAATATCTAAAAGTTTGTAACAAATCCTACCTATTTCTACAACAGAAACTACATTTATATTTTTTATATTTAATTTCTCTAAATTATAAAAGATATAGTCTGCTTGTAAAATGTATCTTCAGTTTACCTACTTACAATTTTATTTTAAAATTTTAGAAAATTATTCATTATAATCATATAAATAATTTTCATGGTTTTGACATAGAAAAGAGAATACTAATAAATAGATTGTCATTTTCAAGATTTAATTAAAATTAACATTGTCACAAATCAATAACACTTTGGCTAATTTTAATTATGTCATGGTTTCCATTCTTCACATATTTGAAATTATATACAGCACATGTAATTCTCTATTCAAAACACTTGCACTAAACATATCGATATTTTTTCTCGCCTATCTTGAAAATTATTTCCCGACGACAGCTAATCAAGCTACATATAATGTTGGTCGAACAGCCGCCAAAAATTATCTTCTTGAATAATTGTGTTCTCTTATTGTTACCGATTTACAGTTATAATAGTATGTGAAACTTCCAGATACCGCTAGCTGTAAAGATAAATTAAATCTCGAGCTGATCTCGGAAAAAGTCTCGTCGAACAAATACAATGTTGAATGCGTATTATTCATTCGCCAATTGATTGTAATTTAAAAAATAATTCTAAAAAAAAAACATAGTGGTTTTTAGAAAATAATTATGTTCATTAAAACGAAATGCTGAATACAATTATCAAATTCATATATATATATATATATATATATATATATATATATATATATATAAATGTATATAAAATATATATAGAGAGACATAGATAGATAGATAGAGAGAGAGAGAGAGAGAGAGAAAGACAGACAGATAGATAGATAGATAGAGAGAGAGAGAGAGGGAAAGATAGATAGATATATATAGAGAGAAAGATAGGTAGATAGATAGATAGAGAGAGAGAGAACGATAGATAGATATATAGAGAGAGAAAGATAGATAGATAGATAGATAGATAGAGAGAGAGAGAGAGAGAAAGATAGAGGAAGATAGAAAGATAGAGAGAGAGAGAGAAAGATAGATAGATAGATAGATAGATAGAGAGAAAGATAGATAGATAGATAGAGAGAAAGAAAGATAGATAGATAAAGAGAGAGAGAGAAAGAGAGATAGATAGATAGATAGATAGATAGATAGATAGATAAAATTTCTTATTAGTGTGTACACGTGTTTGAGTTACTATTACTGTTTCTTTGTGTTTCCAAACACCTGAATTCAAAAAAAAAAAAAAAAAGACCTGAAAATAGGGACAACAACCTCCACGTATACTCTCTAAAAATAACGTTTGTAATAAGAATTAATATCGGATTAAAATCCATTTAATACATGTATTTTTTATTAGTTCAAACATTATTTCTAATGGATAATTTTGTCCAAAATAGATGTTCCGTTTTTTTGGTTTTGCTTATTTCTATTTACTTTGTATATTACGTCAACCAGCTTTCGTATTCGAGAACATTTAATAAAATGAATGTTCTCTCCCGGACGTTTCGTACCAGCACCGGCTTTTGTAAAAGTGACCACCGTCTTATACGGCCTGCTTTAGAGGCTCGGACACACAGAACGCCACAACAAGATAAAGATCTGCTTACCTAATTAAGAATGCACACAATCTCGTTCAGATTCTCTCGAAATCCAATATTTCACCGATTTCGTATACAGAGAGCAAATATTCTTAATCAGGTTTTCTTGTGTGTGCAGGACGGTAGACGTAATACTCTATTAAAAAACGGAGCGTTTATCTCAGACAGGGATATCCACTAAAAATAATGTTTGAACTATGAAAATGATCGTATTAAAAAAAATCCATTCATTCTTCAGAAACTTCTTTGTTCATGTTTCGGGTACGAAATCTAGAAGATATGCCCG
Source organism: Acanthosepion pharaonis (assembly GCA_903632075.3). Classification (NCBI taxonomy): domain Eukaryota; kingdom Metazoa; phylum Mollusca; class Cephalopoda; order Sepiida; family Sepiidae; genus Acanthosepion; species Acanthosepion pharaonis. The sequence continues at coordinate 369,513 of CAHIKZ030001199.1, forward strand.
GAAATTCTGAAGAAAATGAAAACAGTGGGGGATGTGCATTCCACAAAATGGTAAATAGATCCTAACTGCGCCGGTGACGCCATCTGTGTTCGAGTAGACTAAAACGAGGCAGATTAGAAGCTGAAGAGTACAGTTTTCATATGATGTTTTTCTCTCGAGGCGTCTATCTTAAATACGGGTATACATTGGTAATAACGTTTGAAGCTAAAACAATGCGAGAGTAAACACGCACACATAATAATTCAAAGGAACAGTAATTCAAGACTTCGAAGAAATGCAACGAGGCAGTTGGTCTCCATATCCAAAAAGTAGTTCCAGGAATATTTACATAAATTGAAACGACGCTGTCTAAATTGTGTGGATTCTGAAGAGGATTATTTTGAAGTAGATCACATTCCATTTTGATGTCTTCCATTTTTGTTTTAATAGCATAATTACGATAATTTCATCTTCGACGTGCAATGTCCGTATATATATATATATATATATATATATATATATATATATATATATATATATATATATATATATATATGTGTGTGTGTGTGTGTGTGTGTGTGTGTATATATATATATATATATATATATATATATATATATATATATACACTTACATGCACACACGTACAGTGGGAGAAAGAAAGATACGTCCATCGCTACAATATTTGTATACCATGGCGTAATGCTGATATGTACTAAAAAAATCAGAAAAATTTGTTATATTAATAAAATTATATGAAATAAAAAAAAAGGATAAAATTATTCGTAAAAAAATTTACGAAGCGAATAATAAGTAATGAACTTCATAAAAATCAACTAAGATCGGATGATGGACAGATGAGGCCAAAATTGAACTGTTTGGGCGGAATTCAATAACTTACGTTTTTCGCTTCGTAACAGTAATAGCTGATGCTTTTAATTCTTTCTGTATTTCTCTCTGAGTAGTCATTAGATTTTCTTGAATGTTGACTGAATTCTTCTCATTGATGTAGGAGAAATGTTGCGTAGAACTAATAGTAATAAATAGCATATCCAGGATATTTGCTTTTTTCCTGTAGAATTTGCATTCCTTTCAATGTTTGATGATCAATTCTCTTTGTGAATTTGATAGTTCCTTGCCTTTCCCCACGATGAATTTTGTGCAGAGATAACCTTATAAAAATGTTCTAGATTGTTCCGGGAATAAGGTAATAGGAAGAATATATTAATACTTACCAAGAATTATGCAAATAAAGATAATTTAAGCCTTTGATATTAAAGGCATATTTTGTTCAAGTACTTTTTTCCCTCGAAATTTGATAATTAACACATAATTTCATTCATAACAATGTTTTCTAATTGTTTTTTGGATATTGCAGCATAGTGTAGAAATATTGCATGGGTTTTAAGTTTTTCACAAGTCATAACTACGTTAATTAAAAAAAAAAATCATGAAGTACTAGTATATTTCTCCCACTGTGCACACGCACACACACACACACACACATATATATATATATATATATATATATATATATATATATATATATATATATATATCCCACATTGATACAAGTGCTAGTAAAGACGACTGACAACTTTTTATTCATTTTTTTTTTTTATTTTTTCTTTAAAAGTATCCTATCAGCCATTTTAAGGAATCATATATATATATATATATATATATATATATATATATATATATATATATAAAATGATAATCGTTCATCCTAATAAAATGTTTAATATTAAAAAAAAAAAATCACTAGACTAAATGATTATCTTTTTTTTCATATAAGATTAGTTACGTCTAGTTTTTAGCTTGAAAATAGCATAGCATAATGAAAAAGGCCAAAAACTTTAAAAAAATAAACTATTACGTTTATGTTATCATCAAAAAGAAATACCAATGTATTTTTAATTATTTATTGAAATTTTTACTCCTTTCTAACACGTTCAAAATTTTGGTTAAAAAAATCTTGTTTTGCTTTCGTCATCGTGGTAGCGTAATAATTACACATATTTTGTATCCTTTTTCCAGTGAAAATACATCGATTTGAAAATTCTTGCAATAATCAAATAACTGTCGGATTTTAATGAAAATTTCAGGACTTGTTCACAAATGAATTAAAATATATTTGATTTTTTTCCTTTTAGAAAATTGTGCTTAAAAAATATATATATAAGATTATATAAATATTTAGGATAGGGTTTCCAGTTCCTTTTTAATCTTTTCCTTGCTTTCACTTCCGTTGGCCCCTTGCGACTTGATGGCATTATCACCTTGCTTTTGGTGGTATCTCTTACTTTGTCGGCCTCTACTTCGAGATTTTTTAACAAAAGGTAGCTTGCAGACCTCTTTATTGAAACGACTAATAACAAAGAAATACATGTTTTTTACGGCTTATTAACACTTGTTGTGTTGTATGAATACAACTTTTAGGGGGAAGTAATATTGCATTAAAACATTTGTGGGGATAACATTATTATTTAACTTATTTCTGAGTGAAGAAAAGATCGATTTACACTTTTCCCGCGTCATTTGCAAATTGTTGTAACGAACTCATCTAGAATTCGAATCCGGCTCTGAATTTTATCATTTTAGTCATTACACATTTGAACATTCGCAAATCCCAACGAAATGCTAAAATGAAAATTAAAAAGAATTTAATTTAAATTCAAATCATATCGCAGGCGAAGTCAAAAAGTAAACGCTGAAAAAAAAAGTCAAACACGGAGTACATTAGAGAAGAAACGCATAGAAGTGCAGATATTTAAAAAAAAAAAACAGGTAATATTGCATCCTTAAAATATAGAAAAAATGTAAAATCCTTTCATGGATCACATCGACTTGAGGTAGATTCCATCAGTTTATACATGAAACTTTAACCGAAAGATAGCACATCTGGTGTTAGCTGTTTGGTGTGTAAAGTCTATATATATAAGTCTCCTTTAGAATACCAAACTCTTGATAATAACGGCAAAGCTCGAACTATGGCTCTAGATATCTCAAAGGCATTTGACAGGGTTTGGTATGCTGGGCGTCTTTGTAGTCTTCAGGGCTACGGTATTGCAGCACGATTATTTGATTTAATACAATCATTCCTATCAAATCGGGAAATGAATGTCGTCTTGAACGGGCTCACTTGCATTTCATTTCATACGGACGCAGGTGTTTCCTAAGGCTCTATTCTGGGTCCTACACTGTTTCTGATCTTCATTAATGATCTTCCTGATATCAACAGCGCTCAATTAGGCATATATGCAGACAACACTACCATTTACTCCTGTCTCAATTGTGAATCCGGTAATGCTGACAAAGCTAACCTGGCTGTTGGTCTCGAAAAGTACTTCCAAACAAGTGGTTATCTGGGCAGGAAATAGCTTGTTAATTTTAATCACTTCAAAACGGTCTGCTCAAAATTCAATCCTTTTCCCTTTTTAATATTTTCCCTTGCTTTCACTTCCGTTGGCCCCTTGCGACTTGATGGTATTATCACATTGCTTAGGGTGGTATCTCTTACCAAAACACTGATACATGTTATGAAAATTAGCTTGAATCAGGAAGATCATTAATGAAGATCAGAAACAGCGTAGGACCCAGAATAGAGCCTTAGGAAACACCTGCGTCCGTATGAAATGAAATGGAAGTGAGCCCGTTAGAGCATGTTTGATGCTAGACTTTGCTAGAGTGTCTTACTGCGCCTTCTTGGCCTCAGGTTTCCACTGACTTGAGATAGAACAACTACATTGAATCAATAGCTGCATCTACTGCAAGGAAACGTAATTATCTGTGACGTGTCAGAAGGGTTTTTTTTTGTCAGAGTCGATCATACACATCTACAAATCTACCATTCGCCCTTGCATTAACTACTGTTATCATGTATGCTCTGTTGTCCATTCTGTTCATCTCGAGGTCCTCTACAAAATCCTAAAAAGGATCTGCAGTTTAGTCCGTCCTGCCTTGGTATCTCGACGCCAGTCACTTTCACACTGTCGTGATGTGTCTTTCCTCTCTCTTTTCTACAAATATTTACATGACAATCGCTCTCACTAGCTATTTTCCCTGGTGACCTGAATACATGAATTTAAGCGTGCTACTAGGTTGGCATCCCAGACTTTTACTGTTGAAACAGTTAAATATACCCGCCACTTCTTCAGCAGATTCTTCCCCTGCACTTCTCAGGGGTGGAACTCGTTGACTTGCTTCCTTGATAGCTACAATCTTCAAAAATTTAAATGCAACAGCAATCTTCATCTACTGATAACTTGATCCCTGTTTTTTCTTTTTATCCTTTCAGCGACCTCTATATATCAAATCTTTTCTCTTACTTTTCTCTCTGTAACCCTCCTGCGTACTGGTGACATTTCTACCTTGCTTGGGGTGAGATGCCTAAGAAAACTTCTGGAAAAATAATACGCCAAGCAAATCCTCCACAACGCATTGAACAGAACAGCTTGAATACATGTCTCAAAGGAAGAGTCTAACACTTTGACTACGGTTAATATTAATGGTCAATATATTTGATAAAATCGTCTTAACTATTCTTAATGCTAAAATTCCTTTTGAGGAAAAAGTATTCCTATACAACTATCAATGATGATAGCATTATAAATCTTTCATGTTTTATCTAAGATAATAGATATAAAACGCTAGTTTCAGTAGGTTATCCGAGTTTCACGTGATGTGATCAAATCTTGAGTCTCCCTAGGAATCAATTAATTATATCCGTATAGAAGACGAAATTGAGATTTTTGTGAATTTCAGATGAAGATGTAGATCTCCAAATAAAAATTATTGCATATAAATGACAAATATTGTATTTAAATATTTAAACGAATTATTGTGCAATAATACTGTTCAATGCGAAGAATGACATAACGCTAAAAAAATGGTAATATCTAATATAAGAATTTTCTGAGCTTTTTTAAAGTTGTAATCACATATGTAACATATCGTGATCCGCCAAAAGATGTTTGTTTTTGTTTGTTTTTTTATTTGGGCAACTATGGCAATTAAATCCAGTAAAATTCGAAGACGATCTTTAATAAAAGGAGCGGTTGGATAATTAAATTCTCTATCGGTAGGAACTTAATCTTACAATCCATAAAAAAAGCGTAAAGAGCCTAGATCATTGCAACTTTCCACTTGTAATTGATCGCTCTCTTTGTAAAAAGACGTGACAAAATAAACGAAAGAGGCTTTATACTCCGTTGATAAATTGTTGAGCTTGTATTTTTATTTAATCCTCCCATTGCAGTGATATCAGCGAACATTCACAAGATTCAAAACGACGCATTCGAAGCAGCGTTTAATCGGTATTTCAGGAATTCTTTAGAAGGAGACGTCTCCTTAAAACACGCCTGATATATAGCTCAGAAGCCAAATTAGAAATTACACGACGTTACATTCTGATGAGTATAGCAATGTTAAGACATGTCTCTGTCAAATTTTGTATTGCTCTAGTGACACACGAATTCATGTCTAAAAAAAGAGAGATATTATCTGGACATGCTGTCAAAGTTCCTTCCATTTGTTTACAATCGCTGAAATGTCCATGTCTTCATTAGTGTTATAATATATTGTCAACCTTTTTACATCCTCGTACCTTTCAAATAATTGTAAAAGAAAAAGATTATCCATTCTACAGTGTAGATTTTTCTCGTTCTCTTTTTCCATCTACGGACACCACGTCACGTGGATTAACTGCGTTCTCAATCCGTCCAATTCAACGCTCGACTCATCCGGTGTACCCAGACACGATTTCCCCCATAAATCTGAGGCTCTGTCGGCAAAGTCTTTGAAGATTTAAACAGTAGTACATGCAAAATGGCCTAAATGTTGCGATAGTAAAATCAAATATGAATATTTTAGTGTAGTTAAAAAATATTTCAAGTATCAATAATTTAGAGATTCGGATACAAATACTTTATAATAATGCAGAATTCTATCACTCAGTTATGTTCCATGCGTAATAAACTCTTAGGCGATCATTTATCTTTCGATACATGACTAACGAGGCAGATTTTTTTTCCCGCAGTAGGTTGCCATTTCTTTCTGTGGTAGACCAGAACCCGTCCTGTCCTGCTATTTACACGTAGCTGTGGGGAGAAGAATAGGTTTCATACCTTTCCCAGGGGTATTAGCATGTAAGTGAATGTAATGGATTTCACTGGAATTCGAACTCGGCTCTCCGATTCGTCACTCCGAGCCACTATCCATTACTCCACCATAACTATTACTTTTCCAAAAAGAGGTACAAGGGTAAATAGGATGATAGAAGAATAAGGATATGAATAATCTTCTTATCCTTGTTTCCAAGCCAGCTAGTGTTGGTTACTGTCTATAACGTCGGAGGCGATCACAAGAAATGATGAATGCTGTTGGCACAAAGTTTCGACCGTTTTGCGCTCCGGGCTTCAACGGGTATATTTCAATCCTGTACTGGGCCCTTTATTTAATCTACGGGAGTAGCATGTTCTCGTTGAACTGCCATATCTCGGGATGTCGTCTAACAGTATTAAATAAATCGAAACTGGAAAATGTCCTTAAAGATTTTTAACTGTTGTCTGTCATGTTTTGATTGCTCTGACTGAAGACATGCTGTCTCATGACAGACAGCAGGAGTAGCGGAAGCAGGAGTAGCGGAAGCAGGAGTAGCGGAAGCAGGAGCAGGTAAAACTATATTTAGCATGTAGATTAGGTTTCATTACAGCAAATTGTCTTACGCAACAATGGCCTAGTGGATTAAAGCTTTGGTTTGTGAATTTAGCGGCATAATGAATGCGAGTTCAATCCCTGGGTCGTGCAATGTGTACGTTTCCTCATTGGAAGCAGGCTAGCAATAATAACTAAATAAATATAAGGAATAGAGGATATCAGAAGTGTGTCATAACGAGTTTCGAATTCGCAGTTCGTTAACCACATCAATATACGGAGGTCACAATTTTGAGGACAATAGTCCGAATATAAATAAAGAAAATAGTGATATCTTCTCATCTCAGCAATTCTGACAGAAACGAAAGGACAAATTTTCTATAATAGGATGCGTAAGCAATTAATTACACCTCCCTACCCCTGTAACGGCATTCACCTGAGGTGAGTTGAGCCGGCTCCAATATTGGAGTTTCATGGGAATTTGGAATTCACAAGCGGTCCCCAACCCGCATGTATAGCACATGAGACTTTGATTATAGTGGTGAAGGTTTCGTGCAGGACCATCCACACTTTTTTGAAGGGCCTGATTACAGAGATCTGGTGCACTACGTGCCACAAGGTCCCCAAACGACAGCCGTTGCATATGCAAAAAAATATTGGATGATCAAAGTGAAATCAACAAATTACACGAAAAATGTACTAAAGAGAATTAAAAATATAAAGGAGAATATTTTTATCGTTTTACCTGGTTGCACGAAATATCTGAATGTGTAAGTCGGAAGCTGAAATAAGGTGATTTGGATCTTGGAAGAATCTACAAAGTATATGTCGAAGAATTTCAGCGATTCAAATAAAAATAAATTTGGAAAAGGGGGAAATATACCAGTAATTGTTTTTTTACAAACACAAAATATATATAAGCTTTCTTTTTTTTTTTTAGAGAAACATGAGCAGTGCAGTTGATTTGTTATAGCATCTCTCTTTTGCATAACCCGAGTTCATCTTTAATACCATCTTTGTTATACCATCTCTCTTTTGCATAACCCGAGTTCATCTTTAATATCCTGTTTTTGTTATCTGGTCAGTTAGTCAAAGCTAGAAATAGCGAGAAAAAATATCACTGTTTACTGAATATAATTTTCCGATGAATATTGATTCTTGTTTTAATGATTGAGTTATGAGTTTCATACCCTCACAGACAAGTCCGGTAGATTCCTGGAGAAATATGGACCACAACTATCAGCACATTTGGTATTGCTGGTTTGCATAGCAATTAGAATTTTTTTTTTTACGGTGTGAAGTTGGTAGCCTTATATCCAACCAGTTTCAGAATTGTCTTTAGCCTAGACTTT
>CAHIKZ030001199.1:382500-392500 GCA_903632075.3 Acanthosepion pharaonis
TTAACTTATCCAACGCATATTACGTGGAAACACCTTTTTAGGAGAAAAAAATCGTTCATACTTTCTGCAACTGTCTCAGGATCATGACACTTTTACTTGTTAAGATGTAATAATCATAAATCTGAACGGATTTCGGTCCTGTTATGATTCACTGATAGATAATATCGCAGCGTAGGTATAGAAGAAGCAGGAGAGAGTCTTAAAACATTTTACGAGATGTCTTACATCTTTCAGTAAATGGTACTTCTTAGTGGAATTAAGGTTTCGTTTTTGATTCAGAATTAAGATGTTAGTTGATTTTGTTTAGCGGTATATCAAAACAATTTAATGTCGAAATCTAAATATTTTGATCGCAATTTTATGGCTTCAAAAATAATCTTAAAGACATTTGTACGCCTTCAACAACAAATAAAATGTATTTTTGTTCATTCTGCTTTAAATAGATTTTGTTGGTAAGTTTGCGAAAATAGGTTTCGTCGGTAATATAATTATAAATAGATAATGTTGTTTGGTTGATTTTGCTTATCGGCATATCAATCTCTATGGTTTATTTAATGCCGAAATTTAAATATTTTGTATGTACTTCAACTACAGGTACTGTAGACAAATTTTTATACTTTCAGGGTAAAGGTATGTTTTTTAGACATATAGTTTGTAGATCACAAAATCTACTATAGGTTATTTTATTATAAAAATATATTTTTTAGTGCTGCACTGATTTTCATATTGAAAATATACTTTTGGCCATTTTATTATGAAAATGAATTGTTGATTTTTGTTTGGGCATTCACTATTTGTCCATAGCTGGGACTCTGACAGGTGCTACAATCTTGGATCAGGATCAGGCTGTAAACAAAAGTGATGTGGTGCTTCCACGCTTCTTAAAAACTTTGCTGCCGGCTGTAGTTTGTCGTCATACACAAGACGGAATATTAAAATGTATCGAGTAATTTAGAAAAAAATACCATGATTATTTGTGTCAGAGTTTTTTTGTTTCTTTTTACATGAGGAATTATCAACATTATATGTTTTATCATTCCTAGCAGCGTGTTCATCTTGTTATATTCATACATATTCAGGCATTTTACTTCTTCGTCCTGGATTTCTTCATTTGCTTGTCTTCTTGTCACTTTCTTGGAATTTCGAAAGGAATTTTTTTTCTTTTCAGTCGACTATGTAAAGTATTCTCATTCCGTTTTCTGTTCGTAGTTGATACATATAATAATACAATATCGACTCGTATTATTAACCTTTATGACATTTCTTAGTTTCTTCCACTTAGCCAGAATTTTCAGCAGTAAATGTTTCAACACAGGACTGATAACGAATAAAATAGGATTTAAATCAGCGTTTTAATCCCATTACACTTTGAACCTGCATTTGTTCTGTACTGTGTGAAAGTGCATATACCGATAAAACGCCCAGAGACATGGACAGAAGAGTTGGACAACAGATGTCCAGAGAGCTAGATCCATCCTAATCAGAGTTTATGATTCATACGTTTAAGCACAGGAAGCAGTATAATGAAGGTGTGCCATTGTGGATAGTGTTAAATAGCCCGGTCCTAGTCTTCGAGAATGGTTACGGAGTACAGTAACACGTATATTATCCAAATTTCTAAGGAGAGTGACGACAAAATAGAAAAATAATTTTTATCAATAGAAATCTGAGATAGCAATATATGCTTTCGTTATTTCTGCATTTTATCATAATTCTCTCTGTCGAATAGAAACAAGGAAGACCAGAACTACCATTCAATATATCGGCATATTATCTTAAATGAACTTTCTCTTAATAGACAAGAGGAAACATTTAGTGTAAGCAGGACGTTATCTACTGGGCGGTCGTTTGGGTGTGGATTCTACGGGAAGCTCTCTGTGGATACTGCTAAAAGCCTAAGCTTCTTGTATATTTCCCGGCATACCTAAAACAATGTTAAATGGAAAGAATCTCTTTATAATATATGAGCATTACCCATAACATATTCAGGGATAATGTGAATGCAAAAGACAATGGATGATTACGAAGGCAACAATAAAAACAAGACAGCTGGTTAAATATTTTGTATTGAAATTTCCCGATTAGTTAGTCTATTGTATGTACAAAGAAATGTTTGGTAAAATATGACGCAAAATATTATTTCCAAGGATTTTTATTTGATTTTTTTGTTTGTTTTAGGCTTACGGATTATCATTTTTTATTCGTAAAGAATTTTAAGTATCCACGGAAAATTGCTTTCACAATATTCCTGTCCATCCTATTTACCGAGACAGGCATGGATAAGTATTGCATAATTATACTATATATAAGTCAACATACATACACCCATGTGAAAATTAATTGAAACAACCGCTTTAGGTTCTTTTCTTTCATGATACGGTCAGTTTTAAACCCACTGGAATGACAGGGTGTAATAGATTTCTATTTTTATCTCAGATTAATCATTTGCAATGGTATGCAGTAATATGAATTTTTTCGGGGTGTATGATGAAGTTTGTTTGTCCTTCAAAAATATTACGTCATCCGTGATTGCATTAGATTTTCATCACGCCTAGGCACTATTGTATGGACTGTCGAGTATTTGTCCTACGGCCATTGGCACTGCAATGCACGGTACTCCAAGCAAGTGTATGAAAATTATAACACCGCACTAAAACACTGGTAAGCCTTACCAGTGAGCAAATCAAAGTAGTATAGAAAGGTCCGGAAATTCTTTTGATTTAAATCCAATCGAGAATCTGTAGACAATCTGCAAGGAACGACTTCGTGGAATGGGCATTAGAAGTACTAACATGTGCACTGGTTCACCTTTCATTGGAAAAATACGAAATAATATATTAGGTTGGTGCAAAAATAATGACGTAATGATGTCGTTTTTGACGTTAAAAATACGTCAAAAACGACATTATTCCCAATCATTATTTTGCACCAACCTTATAAATAATAACCGAATTATTCGTTTTGTTTCAATTAATTTGCACAAAGGAGTATGTTGAAAAATTTTACTGGTCTTTTCCAGATGTCTTTCTTTTTATGTGCCACGTCTTTTCAGGACGTCGGCGATCATGGCTCTCCACTTCCCTCTATCCCTTGTAGCTCTCAACAAGTTTCTTCCCCGAGACCACATTCTGTCATCCACTTGCTTCAGTCCGCCAGGTAAGTCACGTGTTGTTTTCCCTTCTCTATTTCCCTCTATTTGACCCGTGAGTATCAGTTTCTCCAGGCCCTCCTTCCTCATTATGTTTCCCAGCAACATCAGCTGCCTCTTTCTGATATTATGTATAGACCTCCTCCTTGTTTGTAACCTCTCTAACATCTCATCATTGCTCACACGCTCAGTCCATGTTGTCCTTAGCATCCTTCTGTAGAACCACATCTCTGTCGCCTTGAGTTTCTTCTTCATCTTTGAGGAAATCGTCCACCATTCGCTGCCATAAGGAAGGACAGATATCACGTAACAGTTCAATATTCTTTACTTTATTGCCAATGATATCCTTCTGTCTCGCAGTACTCTGTCCAGCTTTTGGAATATGTCTTTGGCCATCCCAAAACGCCTACGGATCTCAGTGACGCTCTTACCGTCCTCTGTCAAGATGCTTCCCAGGTACTTTATCTTCCGCGTCGGCTTGATTCCAGTGTTTCAAAACATTTTGCGCTCATCAGCTGGCTGACCACCATGCACTCCGTCTTTTAATTGTTTATTCGTAGTCCCTTCTTCTCACTCTCCGTCGCTAACTTTCGGGTGAAATATGCTTTAATCTTTCAACTTACTTAAATCATTATTCTGCTCTCTCTCTCTCTCTCTCTCTCTCTCTCTCTCTGTATATATATATATATATATATATATATATATATATATATACAGAGAACCAAAATATTCTTACAAAGTTTGAGGGTGGGATCCTCCCACCCAAACACATTTTTGTGTTGTTTAAATAAAGCTGACGGCAGATAGCAGTGTTTTGTCATATAGTTTAGGTTATAGTTGTCATTCATGAACATTTGGGGTTAGTCTGTCTCCAACAACTAATGTGTGTAGTAGTAACATAATGGAGAAAGGTTCTGTTTAACAATGGCAGGATGTGCATATTTTGAGCAGGCATATATGATTTTTACATCAAACCTCGCGAATGGTAATGGACGTCAGGCAGAACGGCTGTATCAGATTGAGCTTTCAGACCGAAGGCAGCCAAAACATCCAAATATTGTTGTCGTTCATCGCCGCGTTGCTGTGACGGAATCCTTGGTATCACACATTATGGATCGAAGAAGACCGAAATCCGATCGTACGCCTGACCAGGAAGAATATATTCTACAGGCTATCGTTGACAACCTTGGTATCAGCAAAAATTAATTGTCCCTAGCATGTCGTACATCTCATAGTACCGCATCGAGGATACTTTATATGAAGCTCCTGTATCCGTATCATTTCAATGTGTGCATGGTCTTTCACCCTCTTGATCATTCACGGGGGTAGAACCTTTGCCGATGATATATTGCACAGACTGGCGATCCGTTGATTAGCTCTTCAGTCTTGTTTAAGGATAAGCCAACATTTGGAAGAGATGGAATAAGAGATTTACACTTCCACCATTTGTGTGTGAACCGGAATCCCCGTGGTTGAATACAGGGTAGACACTAACATCAGTTTACGATCGATGCGTGGGCTGGAACGGTAGGCAACTGTGTGGTAAGCCCATATATTCACTCAGCACTTCTTACAGAAGCTGTCTACAGGGACTTTATTTTGAACACACTTCCAGGCCTGCTAGAGGATGTATCAATATTAATAGGAAAAGGCATGTGGTTCATGCAGGATAGGGCTCCAACACATTTTACACATATTGCTCGCAATGCACTAGCTGACCATGAAATGTGGAAATGTAAGTGTTAGACATTTTCATGACGGTCGTCTTCGAGTATAGCATCCAGAGGTTGGCAGTTAATATTTCGGAGACAGTAGGAAAGCGTAGTTCAGTTTCGCAGTGGATATCGTAGCAGAGCGTAGTTCTTCCGTCTGTCATGTTCACCGGACAAGTTTCCTCTGGTCCTTCCAGTGAGAAAACAAAGATGGCCGCCTTTATACACGACGGATACAGTGGTGTGCGGCTTCTGATTGGTCAACTTTCTATTGGTCGACTATAAAGGGAAATAAGTCATTTTGACTCGCTCACTAGTTATATACGATATATACCCAAAAAACTGTAACAGTAGGGTAGCACATATTCCATGGCCTGCACGTTCCCCGGATCTTAATCCTTTTGAATTTTATCAGTAGGGTGACCTAAAACAATTTGATTATACAGCACATATTAATAATGCCGAGACGCTTCATCAGCGTATCATGGGTGCCTTCAAAAAGAATATTTGAAAGGGTCTGCTAGTCAGTGATCCGACAGGTGCATGCATGTGTAGAAAGAAGCAGGTGAGCATTTTGAACATTTTTTATCAGTTTTTGTTTTGAGATAAAACGATGACCTTTTGGACATATGTCTGTTTGGAAATAATACCTTGTTTTGTCGTCATTCAGTTTAATTAAAATAATTCTTTCAGATGAGTTGACCTTAGCACACATTTCTTCATGTCTTCATCTAATATCAATCCTAGTCCTCTTTTCTTTTTTTCTTTCTGCTTACGTATATGATCCTGCGTTTGTCACTGACAAAATCTCCGTATTTAGACGACCGGGTTATACATTTTTTTCTTTTATATTCTCTGACGTTCCACAGTTGTTTAATATTATAATATTCCGTGTCCCGAGAATTATATTTCGTTTGAAGCGAAAAGTCTCTGGATGACGGTCAGATGAGACCTGTCGCTCATGTCTTCACTCACAGGGTGAACTGTTATAGAATATTTTTTATTATATATTAACATATGTTAACGTCATAAAACCTTACACTTGATATGCTCTTAAATATATTACTAACGATAACAATACTGATCAACAAATTTTAGATTGATGAATCCGTCGGGTGCTAGTAGAATTTATGTTTACTGTTACTAAATTGTACATACAACGTAAGTGTGAAAGCTCTTGTGAAAGCTGAATGACGAGTAAATACAATATTTCATGCAACATAGTTCGCTCAGTGCTGAATAGACGGGGCGACCTCTAGTGAGGAAAGTAGGCCCGTAACGATCCGAGCAGATAATGAAGTATGGAAGAATCAAGTCAATGGTTTTCGAGGTCGCTTGAACAAAAGTAGCATCCTGATTAATGTTTGCCGAATTACTTCATCTGCTATTTATTTTAGGACTCATCTGCAGTTCCGTCTAGTTTCCCCATCTTCATTTCAATCTGCAGTTACATGCAGTTCCGTCTATTTTTCCATCTGCATATCCATCTGCAGTTACGTCTATATTTTCCATCTGCAGACCCTTCTATATTTCTACTGAAATAACCTTTGTTTTTTTTAATCTCACTTTTCATTTTTTTTTCAATTCTGGATTTCTTGCTTCTCTATTTGTGCTCAGATTTCATGACATTGTTCACTTTTGTCGTCTTTCCTTATCCAGCTTTGTATAGGCAGCAAGCAGCAGCAGCAACACTGTCACGATCATCATCAGCATCGTCTTTCCTTTTTGTTCAATGTATCTGTTTACTGAATGTTAATGTATAATATATATATATATATATATATATATATATATATATATATATATATATATATATATATATAAAATTATAGACAATCCTCACTGTTGTTCAGTTTTCAAGGTTAACAGGTGCAGAGATATTTGATAAAAAAAATTGAATATAAAAAAGATACAGACGCCTACTATTTTAAGTTCGCTTCATATAGAGTTAATTCAAATAAACACTATCACACCCGAATACATACTTTCCTTGGTCTTATTCTTTTCATTAGTATTTTCTGATATATTGTTTAGGGTAAACAAGGAAATCATATCAGTTAACTTAAAATGGTTTATATATCATAGGCATCAATCAAGTCTGCTACAAGGCCATTTGACAGGGTCGCCGGACAAAATGTCTGAAAAAGTAATCGTCTACAGAGACAATCTGCGTATACTAAATTTTATCAGCAACAAGACCCAATTTGAAGTCCAGAAAATAGCTGTTATATGTAAATGATGCTAACACACACTTGAAACAAAAGTACGAATAATTTAGTAAATTCCTTACTCAATCGATTCTTCGTCAACGATTCTTTCTAGGGGTTACCATTTTTATAAAAATATTTGGCATTGCGACAGCAGTAAGTGATTCAAGTTTTTCTAGTAGACAATGATGTGTGGGAGGTGTAAGTGATAGCCGATCAGAATGTGATTTCGGGAGCCGAGTTCGATTATCTGTCGTGTTCCCTACGCCCATATACTCTCGCGAATGGAATTAATCCATGTCCTCTCTTTACCTATGGGTAAAGTAATAATAATTGCATCTGGAAAAAAAATCATTGTCATTCTCAACAAAATGCTAATGAAATTGCAAAAATAGAATTATTCTTACAATCCAATACAGGTTTAAGCTTTAAATAATCTATAAAAGGCTGATAAGAATTAAACACATATGAATCAATCCTGTCAAAAATGGTGACGGTGAACATAAGGAAGCTTCAAACAAACAACGTTGATTGATTTCTGTTTAAAACGACTGTAACTATTACGCTACACAATATTTCATCGACGGAATGTACACGAAGCGAGGAGAAATAATTAAGGTTTTACTATAAGAAGACAGAATGCATGGTTGACCACAGGGCCGGCTCAAGCTACTGGCATTCGCCTCTGGCACCAACAAAGACGAGGACGCCATCATGCCGGTATGTCATGTTTTTGGGATCTTCCCAAGCTTATAAAAACTTACTTGCGGTCGTCAGTAACTCAAGACAGATTAAATTCTTTGGTGATATTGCTAATAGAAAATGGTCTTGTAAAGAGAATAAGGGTTGAAATACCATGAAAAGATTTTCTGATCCAAAGGCTAAAAATGTTCTATGTAGGTAATGAATGTATTCTTTAGCTTGTATTAAGTTGCATATTGTAATAAACTCGTTATTCTATGTTTTCATTTTTTTTCTCTTTGTGAAAATTTTAAAAAACATACATTCAGTTTACCTGGGGTCTCTAGAAAATATAATAAAGATATCTTGTAAAATGTAAAACACACAAGACTTAGTGAAGTTAAGTGGGGCAAAGTGATACAGAATGCGATGGTTGGGCCAGGATGATCTGCGATTGGTCCCTTCCTGGGTGCGCTATTTTGACATTGATCGATTGCTTTTTTTCCAAGTTTTGGATATAAGACCGAAACGGCACGAAGTAGGCCGAGGGCCGGAAGAATTTTGAATTGTCGATACGCTTCCCAAAGCCAAGTTCGATAGACAGGCTGAGACCGTCAAGCGGGCATGCGTCCGATTGTATTCTCTCCACTAGAATCGATGCGACCGCCTTTGCCCCTGTCATATAATAAAACGAATAAGAAAAGGAAACCGTATTTCGTTGATACAATCTATGAAATGTCGTTGAAATCCGAGGGGCTGAAGCCAGTGACGACACGGAACACAACGAGATGGAAAGAGTCTGACACGAGTAATGAATGAGCAAGTTTGAATGACAGGGATTGATAAAGAGGAAAGGTAAAACCTCGATAACTGCTCCGAGGTACAAAAGAACAGAAATCTACTGAGTACAACGGTTGCCTACAATCTTCAAATGACAGCACACATAAAAGAAGACGCATTTCGAAGTCACTGACATTTCTATAGAAATAAATGTAGAGATGAGATGTGAACCATAAAAGGAAGTCCTTTATGCAAGCCATCTACAGCTAACAATTTATGAACAAATAGGAAAATCTTACCTATTTAACTGCGTATAATTTCCTCAGTTTACGTTTAATATTATCAAAATGTTGTCATAAGATTACTGTAATATTAAATGTAAATTGAGGAAATGGTATGCTGTTAAATAATTAAGAATATCCTTTCAGATAAGACAGTGTTGATATCAGGCACAGAAAGGAATCTACAAGAACTCGTGCAAAGGTTATTGAAGTTAAGGGAGACCAAAGGAGTATAAATAAATTGTAAGAAAACAGAATGTGCCATTGTCAGAAATAGGTAACAGTGCAAGATTTTGATCTAAAAACTGGATATACGAGAATCAAGCTATTACAAAATTTACATATATAGGATGTGTTTTAGTAGAGGACGTAAACTGCGACATCAAAATCCGAAAGTGTATTTGAATAACGAAAGATCACTTCTGAAAGCTAAGTAAAGTATTAACAGGAAAATTTCGTTTGAAACAAAAAAAAAGTGCAATATCAGTTCTCCAATATGGCACTGAATGCTGGGCAATCGCGTCACAATGAACTGAAGCATTTGGAATGTAATCCTACAGAAGGATACTGGGAATTACTTGAAGTGAACACGCGAGTAAGCTTTAGGGAAAATTGAAACATAAAGAACTCTTATACCTATAATCAAAAAGCGTCCTTTGCAATTTCTTGGTCATATAATGTGGAAAGTATGCTAGGAGAATTTGACATGCACAGAGTATAATAAAGCTAAAAGAGAGATATGAATACAAAATATGACCTATCTAAGGAGATTGTGTAGATGGCTAGCACAACAGGGATTTTAATGTCAATTAAGTTTAATCGTCTAATGATTTTTTTTTCTCTTTCAAATTTGGAGAATATTTAGGCGATATTATTTTTCACACATAATTGCCATGACTTAAAAAACATGATTCAATAGAAAAATAAATAAATTTTCACCAATAACACTGATTTATTTACTGTGAATTGTAATCCGTCTTAATGAAACAGCGTTATACATAATCCGTCTTAATGGAACAGCCTTTATAATACATCATCCATTTAATGTCCAGTGGTCTTCTATTATCATATTAATACCATAAAACACGATGTCGTATATCAATAAGCCCTTACTATTATTTTTAATGTGAATCTTTAAATATATGAATTAAATGAACTTCGTGGTAGAGATTTTTTTTTACTAACAATAGA
>CAHIKZ030001199.1:397500-410000 GCA_903632075.3 Acanthosepion pharaonis
TTTCTGATAAATACCAGGAAAGTTCTAAAAAAATTCAATACACCTAGTTTACTTCAACATGGTGTAACGTTCAGCAAGCTTGTCTTGCAGATCAGAGAGTAGTTATTTCGATGGGTAGTACGATTCTCATTAGGTGCTCCTTACTTGCTGCCTTGTGCCATATCTAAACTACACTTTGTAAATCACTATTTTATATCATACCTAAAGGAGACAGTGATCAATTTAAACTATGAAAAGAATCGAAAACATTTACGTATACTTTTTTCTTTTATGTGTCTCGTGTCCTTTCGGAGCGTGGAGAGATTATGACTGTCTAAAATTTCGTATCATTTATATCTCTTAATAAATAATGCCATTATGTTATTTCTCTTAAGACCTATTTCATGATGTTAAATCCAATCTCCTTGGTTACATCTCACTTTATGTGCTATGCCTCTCTCCACCCCAGGAAGTAGGTGATCATGGCTCACCAGTTTTCTGTTCTTTGCCGCTCTAAATACAGTCTGCCTTTTTTTTTCTTTCTAAACACTATTCCGCAATAGACTTTCCCAATTTCGTTAAGTATGTCATGCATTGTTTTCTTCTGTCCCTCCTCCTCTTAATCTGTCCTGTGCGTATCAGATTTTCCAAACCATCCTACCTCATTATGTGCCCCAGAAATGTCAACCGTCTCTTCTTACAGTTAATTATAAGTTTTCTCTAAAACCTCATTGTCGCTCACATATCCGGTTCATATTATCCTCAGCATCCTTCTGTAGAATCGAATTTCTGTTGATTCTAGTCTCTTCTGCATTTTTGAAAAAATTGTTCAAAATCCACTGCCACGTAGGAGGACAGATAACTATTTCTTTTGTTCTTTTTTTTTTTTCTGTCTCTTAATAATCTGCTTAGCTTTATGGAAAGCATCTCTGGCTAATTAAATATATCTCTGGATCTGGGTATGACACTTTCCGCCCTCTGTTAAAACAATTCCCAGATATTTAAGTGTTGCTACTTGATTGATTTTGATATCTTCGATTTGTAATTAGTATTTTCGACTCGTCAAAGCAATCTGTTTTAAACTGGTTATGTTTAATCCTTTCTTCTTGCTTTCTTTCAATAACTTTTTATGCGCTTTTGTCGTTTTCTTTCGCGCATGTTTTCAACACCTGTCATCTGCATATCTTATGTTGTTAACATTGTGGCCGATAATAATGAATTCTGGTAGAACTTCTAATTTTCTCCGAATTACCTCGCTGTATATGTTGAATAAGTCTGTTGTGAAAACACAACAGTGTCTTGCACCCATTTCTAATATTTTTTTTTATATCTGCTGAAATAATTTTCTATCCGTGTGCAGTTCGTTTGCGGTTTGTCCACGTCCTTGATTATTCTAACATCCTTCCAAAACTGATTTAAATTGTTTTAATATTCGGAGAAATCTCTATTTCGGATATTTTTTTAAAAATATCGCATTATTTAAATGTGAAAGGTCAGAATCAAAACAGTCGAGAAAATATGACAAATATTTGCGGTAATTCGTCTACTTTATGTGTCCTATTGTCCCCAGATCCATGTGCATCATTTTTAGGGACGTGTGTAAAATAACATATCTCTGTTACTAAAACAATTCCTTTCAAAAACATTAAAAATACATTCCTAGAAAAATTTGTCAGACAAAGCCAATACCCAGAACAGTTTATCTTGAAATGAATTATTAATTATGTGCAAGTTTTGATTAACTGCGTGTGATGCTTGAAGTTAGGAAATAAGTTACAGAAATAAGATCAGCTCTAAAATCTTAATATTCTACATTCAGAGATGATATAGAACATATCACTTGGGGAATGTTTTAAAAAATTATCAAAGCTCCGAACGTGAGCGCATTTGTCTGTAGTGCCACTTGTATTAATTATTATCCATCAGCGACTTCGATCTGAAGTTCGCGTCTTACGATTTTATAATCTTACCAAACGAAACTCGTATTAGAAGATATTTAACTTGACAAATAATCTTCCTTTCAACGAAACGATACTCATTTTATATCAGCATGCAACAAGAAATGTGATTCTACAATTGCATTTCCGTCTACGATATTTCTGGAATCCATACAACATACTCCACGGAAGATTATAAAACTTTGTTAATGCTACCGTTTTCTGTGATAGAGAATTGGAATTGTTGCAATATTCGCTAAATAAAACGCTATTTGACAAAAGCATTTTGGCACAGTTTCCTGACAAATTGATATTTCACGTCAGCTCTCTTTGAAATTCTTGGCCATTCTCTTAGTCAGTGTAAAATTTGCAAGCGGCACGCAAGAATGAAAATGCTGTAGAATCTATTGACACATCATGGGGATACAATGATAAGGAATGCAAAGATCGTTGAAGTTTTGGGCCGTTGGGTCTGCACATACATTGAGTGCGAACGATAATTCTGACATAAACGCCAAGACTCGTACGTAAATTCATACAATGCCTTTTGTTTCATGCCACAAACCCATGTGGTTTGTATATAATCTCAGATTTCTTCACCTGTAACATTAAACTGATAAGTGATTTATATAGCTTTTATAGAAGTACTTTA
Organism: Acanthosepion pharaonis; assembly: GCA_903632075.3. Taxonomy (NCBI): domain Eukaryota; kingdom Metazoa; phylum Mollusca; class Cephalopoda; order Sepiida; family Sepiidae; genus Acanthosepion; species Acanthosepion pharaonis. The sequence goes on from CAHIKZ030001199.1 coordinate 400,069, forward strand.
TATCGTTTCTCAATCTTTCTCTCTCTCTCTCTCTCTCTCTCTCTATATATATATATATATATATATATATATATATATATATATATATATATATATATATATATATTGCGGTTCGGGTTGAGTAATCGGTGAGCTGAGTTCGAATTCCAGTTGAATTCAATATTACATTCACTTACTTCCTGACATCATTAGAAAAGTTATGAAATCATGTCTTCTCGCACCAGCTATGTGTAAATTGCAGGACAAAATAGGTTCTATAGCTTTGAATGGAAACCGGTCTAGGAGTAGGAGAGCTTAATTCAAAACCTGCCTGAGGGGTGTTTGTGGACCTTGGTGCATAGTGTTTACCGGTTCTCTGTATTGGGATCCCTCTTGATGAATAATTGGTTCTGTCCAAGCCTACATCAATAGGTATTCACTCTGTCTCCCCACGAAGTGGGTTTACGATACAAGGTAAGTTTGTAAAGTGGGGGCTCGTGCGCGTACACACGGGCTAGAAACCAACATTGCCCACAGTCCACGCAAACGTTGGTTGCGTTAGCCTCGGTGCGAGCATCGATCCCACTCTCTGATGCAATAAGAGGGAGCGGCCCCGGGCAGCTCTCGGTAGAATCTTTTCTCAGTTGCGACTCTGTCCTATATCAAATAATAGATAAAAAATATTTAAGTAAAGATTTAATTAAGTATTTGTATCTATAAAAATAACGTATAATTATCAAATATATTAGCGTAATTGTCAGACTTAGTCCATTTCATAATATATGATGCTATTTGTTTACGTTAAGATAGGCTTCGAGAAAATATGAGCGTTCGAGAGAAATCATAGGAAAGTTGTAGTTTAAAAGCAGTACTTCAACTTTGCTAACCAAGCGTTAAATGGTATAGTAGGTCAGGCTATATGACGATTCCGTGTAGGATACACGTTTGAATCATGTTGGAGGACATGTTTTCTATGGCATATTTTTTAATGAAAATATACTGTCTCTCTCTCTCTCACTCTCTCTCTCTCTCTCTCTATATATATATATATATATATATATATGTATATATGTGTGTGTCTCTGAGAGAATTTGTGTGCATATATGTATAATGGAATTATAAGCTTAAGCAGTAATCGTCATATACACATAAGTACACAATTAAGAAATTATTTTAATCTATCTATCTATCTATATATATATATATATATATATATATATATATATATATATATATATATATATATATTAGATGCTGATATGGATTAGAAATATATATACATATATTTAAGTGTTTGCACGTACATAATTTTATATCTAAAAAGAGAACAGAATTATGTGTCGTCCATATTTTTAAAGCTGTGTTAACGTTAATCACTTAAATGCATCATTCCTTATACTTAGGTATGTTTTCCTTTTAACTCTTATTTAGATCAATATATTCTGTTTGAAGTGCACTAGTATTGAGAAAGAATGCGAAGTAAATCTTCATACAGGTATGCACACAGATTGCAAACTTATAATCGATCAACGGGGACGCATATACATAGTTGTAATGTTAAGCAGGTTGATATTAATAGATAAACAGTTCGATAGGCAGATAAATAAATAGGTATGAACAGATCATTAAAAAATATTGGTAAATGTGAGAGGCATAGAGTGACAAAGATCGATATTTGCATATATCGATTCTTAATGTACTTATGAAGTCAGTAATTATTGCAGGAACTTCGTATGAGACGGCTTCAGTAGAAGACTTGGTTTTTCTCACATCTTCCCCGTCGAGTGCAAACACTTGAAAATCGAATCTCTCTTCTGTACTTATTTACCGCATCTTTTCGATACACTGCGCAATAATAATAATAATAATAATACGATCCATCACCGAAAATAGTCCGTAGATTCGTTAGAGAAGATTAATTTAATTCTATTATGATGTTATATTTTTTTTTTATTTTGCTCTCTTACCAGATATAATAATTTGATTTCAATATTTTATTTCTTTTTTCTCATACTTTAGGCCCTTTCTTCCCCTAAATCCCAATATAAGCCCAAAATACCTCAACTTCTTTCAGAAGTTGATCGAACTGATGGAACCCCCTGGCCAAAATCTAATTTATCGATATTTGTAGTCAAACTCACTAGATTAAATCTTTTTGAGTATCTTTTTATGGACTTCAACGCGACTTCGCGCAATTTCTAAATTTAGGACGGTCGAAAAAGTTTCCGTTTTTTTTCTTACGCCATTCAAAGGATACCAGGGTATCTTTGATTTTAGAGGCATTGCAGTAAATTGTACTGATCACTTTATGAAATTTCATCGATAATCGATTTCTGATAACTGAGAGGTGACAATATGAATGTAGATTCAGAAATTAAATTATAAGTACTCTCAGCCAATAGAGTCGTGAAGGATTGGAATAAATATTAACTCAGAGAAAATTCATGTTCCTCGGGAAAGAAGATAGCCGAATCTCTCTCTCTCTCTCTCTCTCTCTCATATATATATATATATATATATATATATATACTCGCGTATTATGCAACATTTGACGACCTAAATTTGAAGTTAATTTGACCAGGGTAAATGGATATGTAAGTTTGGTCAACAGCGTACCCAGAGCCAGCATTGTATACACTAATTCTATATTTCGTCCATGATGCGACCCCCTTTAATTTAGTCTCAAATTACGTCTTCAAAATTTGCCTGATACGCGAGTATATACGGTATGTATATATGCGTGAGAGAGAGTGAGAGAGAGATAGGGAGAGAGAGCTGTCGCTCGCGCCTGATTGGATGAAAACAAATAAGACACTGCGCCGAAGAGATTCCATTTCGATCCACAGAGCTCACGTTCTTGGTCCGTACGACACATTTTATCGACCATTCGTACATAGACATACATGTAGCTTATTTCCGATATATTTTTCGTGTGACATGTGTAACTACATTAAATTTTTTAGAGTTTCTTTTTATGGATTCAACGCGACGTCGTGCAATTTCCAAATTTAGGACAGTTGAAAAAGTGTCCGGCTTTTCTTTTTTTTTTTTAGCGACATTCAAAGGACACAAGGTTATCGTTAATTTTAGACGCTTTGCAGTAAATTGTACTGATCACTATATAAAATTTCATCGATAATTTATTTCTGATATGAATGTAGACTCAGAAAGGGAAATATAAGTATTCTCAGCCAATATGGTAATGACAGATCAGAATAAATATTAACTCAGATAGAATGCGTGTTCCTCGGGAAAGAAGACAGCTGCAGCCATTTGCTATGTACTGAAGACCGCCCTGTCGGTTGATACCTCAGAATACGCCGACTGCGCATCTACAGAGAGGTAAGACACTCCTGCAATTAGGCATCATGGCTATGACGCTAAACTATATTTTTCTTGGATAAGTCGATAAACAACATGCCGTATCAAGGACTCTGATCAGGAAGCTTTGAACCACTTAATTACTGTTGTTCGCATCAAGACCTGGGATGGGGGCGCCTACTAGGGTCCCAGGTCTTGGCAAATAGTGAACCTCCAAACAATATATATATATATATATACATTCATATATTCATATATATATATATATATATATATATATATATATATATATATATATATATATATATATATATATATATATATATATATATATATTCTTTTTATACATACAAATATTTAAGTAAATGCACTGTTTATAACAAATAAAAATATTCGTCCACTGACAGGATTTGAACCTGTATCCTATACGGAACCGTCATTTAGCTTGACGTGCCTTAACCGATTTGGCCGCAGAGGCGCGTTCAGTTAGCAAGGTCGAATTTATTGTATTTCAACTTTAATCTTCTATGAATCTCTCCCGTACATTCATATCAGCTCATGGCGTATCAAATGTGAACAAATATGGACGAATATTTTCTGTGAAAATTCCTCGGACATTCAGGCCGGTAAATGTTGTTTAATATTTGTTTATTATAAACAGAGCATTTACTTAAATATTTGTATCTATAAAAAGAAGGTATAAGCATAAAAATGTCTTAAAATAATTGTCGGACTTTGTCCATTTCCTAATATATATATATATATATATATATATATATATATATATATATATATATATATATATATATACACGTGATATATGATGAAATATTATAATACAGACATCCTAAAGTGCATTGGAAAATTGAAAGATGCCATACAGAAAATAAGCAAAATATCAAGACAGAGAAATATTTTTTAGATGCGAGAAAGGTGCTTAACTGCCGTGTAAAAAAAAGTCGATTTTATACTAATGAATTTTGGAATGTATATTCATTAAAGGTTTCAGACAATAGAGTTGGAGTTTGTCAAGGTATAATTATTTTACAGTTGAAATGGCTAGATACCATCGGAAGTTCAATGCTAACAATTTCTTCTTTTGCAATTCTATCTTGTAGAAAAATCTCCTATTTTAATTACTTTCCTGTCAAATTTGATCTCAAAAATGTAAATGCAATGTCAATCCTTATCTTCTTTCTTTTATCTTTTGACCTTTATTGTCTTATCAACTTAATAATGCTTCTTTCTCCTATTCTCTCACAATCGGTAACAACTTCCGTTTCAGTTGTTTTATTACCTGGTTCGGTTGAATGATTTGTTTTTATGTCTTATAACACAGTGCGAGACTTTGAAAGCTAGAAAAATATCTTTAAAGATCTTTTGGAGGAGATGATAATGATTTAGTTTATTTTTTTTCTTTTTAAGCGTTTCATCCCCAAGTGAGGCGAGAAGCCACTAGGACGCAAGGGGTTACAGAAAATTTGGAGCAACATCAGATAGGAGTGATAGAAGAAATGATGAGAAGAAGGATAGTGGATAGATCAAGGCAACTGGAGATGTCGATTGACATTACATTTGAAACCTGGAGATTATAGCTCTCAGGGAAACAGGAATAGGGTAGGGAGTTCCACAGGCGAGAGGTTCGAGACATGAAGCTATTGGAGTAGAAGAGACGGCTACATTTAGTAGTTTCGACAGTGAAAGGATGAGAGTGGGATGCCAGCCTCGTAGGGCACTTGAATTCATGAAGTCTGGGAAACAGCGAATACAGCTCCTCGGAGCAATTGCCATGAAATTATTTGTACAAAAGACAGAAATAGGCGACGGCGAGTCTGTGAGAAAGTATCTGTAGACGAGATGCCAGATCAGGGCCAATTATATTCCATATCCGCCTCTGGAGTCTATCAAGAACCCCGAGGCAAACAGAAGGGACTCAAGACCATATATGGCAGCAATACTCCATGTAAGGTCGGATTGTTGATTTGTAGATCTGGAGGATCGATTCCGGGGAGAAAAATTTCCTGGCGCGGCACAGGGAGCCAACTTTCCTTGAGGTGGACGAAGCAATTAGACAAATCTAAAGAATTAAACAATAGCTGGCAGGAGAAGCGGTGTGTTCATATCTTTCACAAGAGGATTTGCACAGAAGTGACTATAACGAACTCAACAAGAATTGGAACTCTACTCTCTGATAAACAATCGCGAGTCATTATCCATTATACCATCCACATATTCCTGTTTACATCTGGTATTTCCAGTCAGTCAACTATCTACATCCTAACCAAGCTCTACGTTGCTTAGCGTTGTGAATCGTACGAGATCCGACCTTTCAAAGTGGTGTGGCCGTATGCAAGCAAGCTAAAGGATACCTTAGAGAAAATAATCAAAATATTAAGAGAGAAATATTGTTATATGAATAAAAAAAATGGGCTGAAATATTGTGTAAAATACGGTAGACTGTATGGTTGTGAATCCTAGAAGTTATCTTCCCTAAAGAAGAGACATGAAGTAATAGAGATGTAGCTTGTTAGGCTTCCAACATTTTACAACTGAAATGGCTAAAGGCAACCGTAAGTCCTATGCTGACACTTTCTTCTCGCCTAATTCTCGCTTGTCATTGGTTCATGTTTTCCGGTCTACAAATCAAATGTAATGTAAGTCTGCATTTTGTCTTTATAATACCTCTCCTTTTATTGTTTTTCTCTTTAATAATGTTTTCTTTTTCTCAAATTCTATCACATTCAGTGAACCTTTGTGTATTAGTGAATTTATTGCTTTGTTCGTGGTGATCAACTCTAAAGTTATACTAATTAATAAAAAGAAGAGCATAATCTAAATATGTGAACATCGAAGAAGTCCTAAATAAAATTGCAACTTCCAAGAAATTAATACTTCTTTAAGAATTATTGGAAAAATTTCTGGGATATATGAAAAGGACGAGAGTATTTTTTTTCTTTAAGAATATTTTCTTTAATGTGAATATATAAATGTCAAAAATGTGTAAATTTTCTTTTCATTTTTTGTTTGGAAGTAAAGTCTGATGATCCGCAGTCCTTTTAAAAGGGCTGTGGTGAAATAATTATTACATGGAACCTTAAAGTGGTCTGTTTTGTTTTTATTTATATATATATATATATATATATATATATATATATATATATATATATATATATATATATATATATGTGTGTGTGTGTGCGTGTACATACATATATATATATATATATATATATATATATATATATATATGTGTGTGTGTGTGTGTGTGTGTTTGTTGGTGTACATATATACAGTGTAACCCAGATATAAGAGAAACTCGGATATAAGAGAGATTTTTTCTGGTCCCAAATTAGAGCCTGTGTTAATGTATATAAAATAGACCAAACCCGGATATAAGAGAAACCCGGATATAAGAAACCCGGATATAAGAGACTTCTTCTCCGATCCCGACAACTCTCTTATATCCGGATTACACTATATATATATATATATATATATATATATATATATATATATATATATATATATATATATATATATATATATATATATTATATGAATTATTTTTTTTGAATTATTGAATATTAATGAAAATGAATGAAAATCTCATTTTTTTTTATCATTTGTAAAATAAAAACAACTTACAGAATAAGGGAAGTATATGTTAGTAGACACATGCACCACACTTAAACTTAACCTGATTTTGTATGTAACACATATTAGATACATAAGCTGTCTAGGGAATTTAAAACCCAGCTACCCGTAAATTAAAATAAATTTTCCTTGACCTTAACAACTCATAATATCAATATTTTTGGGCCCTTACAAATTAAGTAATGTTAATTCCTATCATCGCTTCACAATAGAACGAGAATATGGATAAAATTTTAATATTCATAATTAAATGTTTAATTTTTGTTTGAGTTTGAAACATGGACATTTGCTGTGTCGCGATGGAATCATATTTTTAAAGAGAAAACATTTATATTGTTCTCTATTATTTATATCGAGCACTGTTTATTTTAATAAAATAACTGCTAAGAACACCAGAGCATAAGGCTTACTGTTCTATATATATATATATATATATATATATATATATATATATATATATATATATATATATATATATATATGTCTTTGACCACGAGCAAGGAGAAGAAGCTTGTATGACTCAAGTGGAGTTAGTAAAGAGAAAAGACACCGCAATGAATAAAAACCAGAACACTTTACTGAATTAAATGACAATAGAAGAACTGAATTCGCGGAGACAAAATATATATATAATGGTAACAAAGTTGGTTATACCGTATTGTGTAATGCAAATAAAATTCAAAGGATAAATTCAAAGAAAAAAGTTCGTACAGGTTTATATTTTGTGAAAGTGAAAAATTTGGCAAGGGTTTTTGGGATCAGAATGTAAAGCAGACAAGAAAATAGATTTTGATGTAACGGCCATTGTCAACTGTAACAAGAGCACGTGTATGTGTGTTTGTGTGTGTGTTGTGAACTTCTGTGTGTGTGTGTGTGTGTATGTGTGTCTGAGTGTGAGTGTTTTATGTGTTTGTGCGTGTGCGTGTATTTCGAAAAGCTATTTTCAGTTGATACTCGTTTATAATACATTAAAGTAAAAGTTCACAGAATTAGAAATTTGGAATTTGGGAAATACATTATATATGTACATATAATTTTCCCGAAATCCAAATATATATATATATATATATATATATATATATATATATATATATATATATATATATAGTGCGATGATGTACCTCGGTGTGGTGTAATGCTTAGCAAGTATATCTCGCTAAAACATTTACGACTGATCAATCTTCACTGGTCACCACACACATTAAGCTTTGTGCCACAACTAAGCAATGCATAGAAAATCAATATATAGTGTTCGATGTGTTTGTACATATATATATATATATATATATATATATATATATATATAGGAAATAACCTTTAGGTTAATAATCCAAAGTTCTTTAGTATATTTGTTTTTTTATTTAAAAAATTTCTCAATAAATAAGTAGAGCCTAAGTCATATTTATTTAAAAATAATTATATATATATATATATATATATATATATATATATATATATATATATATATATATATATATATAAGGAAGAATTTACAGTTGTTTCAAAGGAAGAAAGGGGTATGTATCAGAGAGATGCCGTAAAATTTTGGTGTGTAATGTGGATAATTTAAAATATATATCTACATCATTTTCCATATTTTTGCTACACGTGTTTCCGGTGTCGTGGCCTTCATCATCCAAAAATGGTTATTTCTATATACTATTAAAAATAATTAATTTTCCGTTTGTTTTCCGAGGTTTAACCATTGTCTTCGTGTGTAGTCGTAATACATGTTTTTCTTGGACTTTTGGTGAAAATATTATTTTTCTCAAGAGGTAATAAAACAATTAGCATTGGTCAGAGAAACGGCGAAGGAAGGATGTCTTTGTTCTTATCTTTTCTCATCTTTTCATGACCGCTGTATCTTTTTAAACATAACTCCTTTTTTATCTATTGTGTGTCTTTGCGTATATGTGTAAACATATTTCTTTCTCCATACTCAGGTATTGGTTTATTATAAGGAATTCATATTTGTCGTTGTGTTTAGTGTGTTTTTGCCAGTATGTGTATATATATTCGGTCTTCATAGATATTTGTGTGTATGTGTGTGTGGCCCGACTAGTGTATTCGGCAATATGAGTTTAAGCTATGTGTTTATACGTGTGGAGGAATGATCAGTTAAATTTGTCTATGAAGTTGTTCTTTATTTCTTGTATTTGTAAGAATAATTGTCTGCCTGATATATTGCGAAAATTTTATATTTACCTTCATTACATTTGTAGCTGTGTTGTGATCCAAGTTTTTTTTTTTTTTCTGGCAATTTGATGTTGCCCTTGTGAAGGGAAACTCTGCTGTTTAGTGCTTGACCTATATATGACTTGAGAGCATATATCATGTTTTTGGGGTTGCAGTTTAAATTTTCCTTTATTGTGAATATTGTGAGATTTTCAAAAGTTTACATGTTTCCATCTCTAATGATATCACAAACCGCACATCATTTCTTGCTGCATTTTGTGACGCCGTGTATTGTGTGTTGGATGATGCTTTAGGCTATTTGATTGACGTTTGCTTTTACTTATTTTGGTTGTTTTTAGTATATTTTTCATTTTATCATTCGTGTTAGTAGGACTAAATTTCTTGTAATTTCTTTAAATTGTTCGGAATTGTTCTTTTTGTATGTTGTGACGTATACTAGAATTCGTTCATTGTTACGTTTCTTTTGGTTTTATAGTTGGTCCGAAGGTATTTTTCTGCTAGTCCAAAACTTTTGTGAATTACCGTTGTCGGGTAGCATCGTTTGTTTAATAGTTTTATATACTTCTACCAGGCGCCTTGCATATTATGTGTGGGGTACAGCTGAGTGAGAGACCAACAAAACTATTTGAACCCCAAAGATGACATGAAGGCAAGGATTATGCCAGCTTTCACCAACTTAAATAAGGAGACCGTTCAGAAGAGATGGCAGACATTCCGAAATCGTCTAGATACCGTGGTTGAAGCCAATAACGATTTTATTGAAGAAATTTCTTTCCATAGTA
>CAHIKZ030001199.1:412500-452500 GCA_903632075.3 Acanthosepion pharaonis
TAAAAACTTAGGGCTTCAAATTATGCATGATCTTAAGTAGGATACGATGATTATTTCGGATTCTATTTTGTTGTTCAAATGATAATAGAAATTTATGATATTGTTTGTATTAGTTGAATTTGGTTGGATATTAAGTTTTCAAGTACTGTTAATACTGGGTGCATGATATCTAAGAAAGTTAAAGTATTGTTTGTTTCCATTTCACATGTAAATTCTATTGTATGTTCGACTTTCTTCAGTTTATCAAAAAGATCAGTTAATCAGTACCATGGGGATGTCTAAAAATAGCATCATGAATATATTGGAATTGTAATAGATGTATAGGTAAAATATTTTAGAAATAACCAGATTCGAGAAATCTAAGAAAATACATGCCATTATTCCACTAAGATAGGATCCCATTGGTTATCTAAATTTGGCTTTATTGAAAAGAACGTTAAATATAGAATGACATTGATTGGTAATGAGTCGACATATGTTTATTATTTTAGCTATTGGTAGGGAGAGGCTTCTCTTAGATTTTGTTATGATCCGGTTCCTTGTACCACGCTGACAGCCCAAGGTAGAACCAATAAAGAAGAACTCGAATACGGATATGGAATAACACAGATATATTACAAACAGGAATATATACAGAGAAGTAGAAAGTGTTAGTACGAACGATCAGGTTTAGTAGTAATCGTCTGAACGCGACTGACTGACTCGCTCGCTCTGACTGACTGACAGACTTCTGAAGGACCTCACGCCAGACTTCAGACTGAACTGTATTTAGTCACCCCCCCACGAGGGCATAATGTGGCACAAGGCCGGTTTAACTTGGTACCTCCGGCCAAAAATATGCACTTTGAACACGTATAAATGGGTTCAGGGTCGGTTTACCACCCTGAAAGAGACTCCGCTCTTCAGCGTAGCCTCGTTCGGGTTCCTCCCCGCCCGAAGGCGGAGAGTTCAACCGATCAGCCGGACAGCCGTTCGCCCGACTTCGGACTGAACTCCCTGCTTCCTCTTGAGGCACATTATTTATTACGTATGGAATAGTCTCATTATGTTATTATGGGTAAGGTCCCATAACAGATTTTTAGATACTTTTTAAAATATTTAAGCATTTATTAACTGATACATAAAATCAGTTATTTTATATCTAGATTTGTATCTGTGTTTTCTGTTAAGATTTCTTTCTCATAGTTTTTAAACTAGGTTGCCTGAATATAAACTTTAGGTGCAGCCTCTCTCCTAACAATCGTTACCACACTGCATAAGGTTTCAAAATTAAAGCTGTTGCCAAAGTATAGAGGATTTCGATATAGCAATTCTGTCCAATTCATAGTTTTTGACTATATAATAGTTATTACGTTATTTTTCTTGTGTGCCTCTGTTTGATGTATTATCCGTGATTTAAATTTATTAAAACAAACATGTCTCTGTGGTATATGAGTTACTCTGATTCATTTCAATTTTATTACACATAATCATTTCTCATTGAATGAAATAATAGAGACACTCGTTGGTTCAAAATGTCGATTCCCTGATGGAAAAAAAAAAAAGAAATTGTATCATATTATATGCTTTATCGTCATGTAATTTCTTTGATGTTGCTTGTAAACCTGGATGGGTTATTACATGCCGAAATCTAAATATTTTGTACACAATTGTATGTCTTCAACTAGAGATAAAGTATATTGTTGGTCATTTTTATACAAAACATATATTTTTTACAATAAAAATGTGTTTTTATATTTTCATAATGTTTTCTTTTCGTTTTGTGGGTGCCACTATTTGCCCATAGCTGGGACTCTAACGGGAGTTACCATTCCGTCTTATTGTGGACCTGGGAATAGCAGTAATTAAAAAAGTGCTTTCATGGCCCTCAAAAGCTCCACTATCACGACCGTAGGCTTTCCTACCAGATTTAGTTTATCATCCTACCGAAGAATAATTAGTGTTTGACAACAACTTAAAGACACAAGACTATACTTGTTTCGAAAAATTAAAATTTCTTAAAGAAAAATCTAAAATAAAAAGAGTTTAATGAAAGCGGAAATTAAAACAAAACTAAACAAATATTATGGAGGCCTCGACTTGAGGTAATTGTTAACAATTTCGTTTTGAGGATTATTACTGTTAAGTAATAAGCTCGATCCTGACGAACTTAGTCAATGATAATAAACAGACAACTGTCTATGATTATAGACAGTTGTCTTTTGTATTTTATGACATGCCAACCATTGTTGGTGTAATTAATGGCAAATGTTTGTATGATCCAAATATTTAAGGTATGCGTTTAGTGTAAATGTTATCAGTGCGGAAATTGAAAATTTAAATTCTGGCTTAGCCTGTTGCATTTACTTTCATACAAATAAATTTCTGTTGGCAACAATGAGGTACATTTTATCTGGTTTGGTCTGGTTACTTGTCTAAAAGTAAGAACATCGTGAACTCTAAAGGAGAAACCAGCCTAACAACAGATAATATAAAAAATAAATTGTGGAGAGTCTAGATCGTCTGTTTACAGATAATATAAAAAAATAAATTGTGAAGAGTCTAGATCGTCTACGTCGTGGAAGGACAAGGCAGTTCAAAAATATATTTTAAAGCTTATATTTGTTTTAAGCTGGGAATTTTTGCCATATCTGGAATGACTGTGCGGGCGCAAAAGACTTCTTGTTGAATTGATGTTATATGTTATCAAGCATTCGTCTGTCTTCGTGACATAATTGCTTCTGACAGTAGAATGGACAATTTTTGGCAGGAATGAGAATATTTGATGAGATTTATTGATTGATTATCATTTGTTTCTCATTTTTATATTTTCTTGTCCCTCGTGATTCTTGATAATCCTTAGGAAACGACAGTGTACAAAATATTCCAAATGAATGCAAGAACTATAATACAGATTTCATATGTCGACGAAATTATTTATTATAGAAGGTTTAAATATAAATGTATACCCACTTCTTCATTCACGGCCTTTCGTTCACTGTTCACTCTTTCCCATCAACACCGTCTTTTCTTTGCTCTTCCCTGAGCGGTGAAATTTAACAAATGCATCATAGTTTCCTTTCGGACTCAATCCATCAAATATTATTCACCACGTTACTTGATGGTCACGAAATTCGTGCAGTGCGGGTCACTGTGTTTGTTCTCTAGTGTGATTACATCGATATAAATTTCACATCTCTCATCGGACATGTTGAAAGCGGAGATCGAATATGTTGATTTGAATGCCAATGCTTTTCTTTACTCTCGCCTTACTTCTTGCTTCATTTTTCATTTGTATTTTTTTCGTTTCCTCAATAAACTCTTTCACTTAAATTCCGTACTTTTAATTTAGCTTTTTCTTACTTACATCTTTGTCTTTATTCTTTCTTTCGACACATGTTCCCTCACTGTTTCAACCTTCATTAGGATGTTATTCTTAGTTAATTTTGCATATGAAGTCTTTTCGTCATTCTTTTTTTCTCTATATTGTATTTCATTTTTAGCCCCTTTTTTGATTTTTTCATCTTTCAGGCTCTAAATATCCTCACTCTTTATTTAAAAGATGTATTTTATAATTTCAACTTATACTTTCAATCATTTTTTTATTCATTCTTTCAACTAGGTGTTTCCATACTTTTATCGATAAAAGACTTTCATAATTACATTCACCCACCCGGTGGTTTTCTTATATTGATTACAGTTATATTTGGGTTTCTTTCTTTCTCATGCATATTTCCATATGCAGTGTAACCCGGATATAAGAGAAACCCGGATATAAGAAAGATTTTCTCTGGTCCCAAAGTGTTCCCATACTTACCTAAACAAAATAGACCAAACCCGGATATAAGAGAAACCCGGATATAAGAGCCTTCTTCTCCGGTCCCGACAACTTTCTTATATCCGGGTTACACTGTAGATTCTTACATCCATCAACCACATCCGCCCTTTATTACTTTTAACTCGGCTTATGGCCACAAAACGTTGAAACACTAGATCCCGTACGATCACAGAATTTAAACAACTTTGAGCCTGGTCAGTAACTGGATGGGTGATTGCTTGGAAATACCAGCTGCTGCAAACTTGGTTGTGCGTAAGTATAATGGATAAAGGTTCCGAAATTTTAATTGGAATCCGAATTCCATGTCCTGTTGGGTTCATTATTTTTACTTTCGCGCAAATACTCGTGCAGAAGTTAAGAATCTGTTATACCCTGAGCGACGTGTATAAATATGAAAACGGAACGCGGGACAGGGATCACTTTCTAGTCTCGTTCCTGACGTGCTTTGACATTTTAAAACCGGAACGTTTTCAAATGAAAGGAGTTTTTGAAACAAATGCTTTAATTTTTTTTTTTCACTTATTTTTCATTTATTCTTTTTGTTTGAATCGAAATTTTAACTTTTCTTTCTTTTTCAATCATATATTTCAGTTTTCTATTCGGCCGCCATTTGTAATTTTTTCCCCGTCTAACGTAAAATTTTACCAGAAAACTGTTTTTTTTTGTTTTGTTTTTTTGCATAGTTTATAGTTTGTTTTTTTGGTTTTTTTTTTTTATATTTTTAATTCCGATCCTCTATTTGCAGAAAATCGGTTTATTTTTAATTGTTTGACGTTTTGAATTTTCTTTTTCTTGTAAGGTGTTGAATTTGTTTTGTTTTCCATCCTCGGCTTTCGACCGGCATTTATTTTATTTTGTTTAAATACTAGTTTCCTCAGACTATTGTTTTTTTTTTTTTTTATTTCTTAAAGTGTTTTTTTTTTTATTTCTTTATTTTTTTAGTTTAAATCCTTTTCATTCTTTTCATTTCGTCGTTTGTGTGACTTTTATTTTTTTTTTTTTTTTGTTTACATCCGTCGGTGAATTTTACTTTTCTTTCGACAAATTTTATATATTTGTTAATCTTTGGGCAAAGATTTTATTCGAAATCGGTTTATTCTTTTTCGATAATTTTTGGGTATTTTTGTTTCCTTATCTCATCCCTTTGGATTTTGCATTGGTAATTTTTCTATTATTCATTTTTCCTTATTGATTTTTCTTTACATTTTAGTTTTGAATTTTTATATTTCCTGCTGGCTTTATCTTTCTCCCAGTCCTTCTCCTTATTTCTTTCTATGTAATTTACACAAGGAAAAAATACACAACCTGCTAGCCTTGCCGTTTAAAAAAAATCAATATGGCCGATAAATGTCGCTTTGTCTAAAAACCCTTTTTCGGATCGTCCAGTAAAACTGATCCGCTGGACATAAACGACGTTTTGGTGTACCCGTTATTAAAGGAATCCAAAAAGACTGATATAATGGAGGCCAATAATGTCCAAACTTCGGACACAAAGAGTGGCATTATCAATTTTGCAGAGTTCTTGGAGCGAGCCAAGAGTTACGCTCACCTTATAATAGAAGGTGGACTCTTCGAAAATTACCAAGAATTGAAAAAAAAATGAAAAATAAATAGTGTCAGTCTTCCTGGTGGACAAGCGTCTTCGCCACATTAGTCGCTCCACAAAAGACAGTGGTGAAATCACTGGAGTCACAGAACGTTGACCCACAAAGAATAGTCGGGCTTTTTATGTGGGTCGTATTACTACATACGCCCGTAGAGTGCAAAAGTCTGTCAGTCAAGAATTTATTCCAAAAGACCTTATTTTAAGAACAGATTACGAAGGGTAGCATAGGACCAAAAAAAAAAAACCTAGCGATATTCGAGGTCCCTCCTCTAGTTATTGTGGAAAAACATGCCGCTTTCCTTTCTCAGTACGGTCAGATATTGGGTACCTCATGCGATATACTCTTCGTGGATGGTGTCTCAAGATCATGTTCCTGTCTATCCCAAACTGTTCGGGCGAAAATGGCTGGAAATTGCCGGTCATCCTGACAGGCCGCAGGCTAACGTGCTAGAAGTGCGGAGGGACTGGTCAACTCTCCCATTTTTGCCTAGAGACGAAGTGCAGTTGTGGAAAACGAAATATGGGGGACGTTAGGGTCAGAAGGAAACACCAGAGCGCCGGACCTATGATTTCCTGAAGAATGTTAACAAAACTTGAACAGGACCTAGCGATATATTTACAGATAATGGCTGAGGAATTAAAGGTTAATAAATTTAAAACATGATATGTGTCAGATTGAAGAAGCTGAAGAAATGAAAATGGAGGTCGTGGTAATAATAAAGCAGAACTTAATACGGCAATCCCTATTAAGTTTGTCGGGGAATACATTTCCCTGAGATTTTCCCGATTAAAACAAAAAAAGAAAAAAATGATTCTATTTTGAGAAACTTGGACACAAAAAATATTGCTTCAGGTGGAAAATTAAAAGAAAGAACGTAGTAAAGGAATAGATTTTGTGAAAATAAGTCTCGCTACATAAAAAATACTTTGAATAGAATATTTATTCGCGTCTCATGAACAACAAATCCGTGAATCTACAATTAAATACGAGCTCTGATATAACTATAATTTCAGAAGAGACTTGTAAAAAAATAGGTACACTGAAATTGATAAAAGTTACCTCGAAGCGCGTAATGTCACGGGGAAGAAACTAGAATTATATGTGAATCAAATTGCGAAGTTGTTTTCCGAAACAAAATAGTTAACGCAGTAGCATAAATAACAAAAGGAAAATAGTTAAATATATTAGGTGCTGATTGGCTACACTTGTTTAATTTATGAAATGAATCAATCAATGCTCTTTGTGAGTCCGTCAGATACTCAAATGTGAATATTTAGAGTTTAAATAATTTATATAAAAGTATAAAGAGTTGTTTACAGAGGAATGTGGTCTGTGCACGAAAATATAGGCATCTTTATAGGTAAAAGAAAATGTGAGACCGACTTTTAAACCAAAAAGAGCCGTTCTCTTTGTTGAATTTGAGACAGTGAACAAGTAACTGGCCAAACTAAAAAAATATGGCAGTTATTTCCCCAGTCGACTGTTCAAGTGGGGCAGCGCCCATTTAACTGTAAAAAAAAATAATTGGTAAATTCTGAGTGTCCACATGTTTTTCCGCGTGTTTGAATAAAGCCCTAGAAGAACATAACTACACGTAAACAACGGTCGAAGAGGTATTTACAAAATTAAACGGAGGAACTATATTCTCGAAGATAAGTATCTTCACGTTCAAATGGAAGTAGAATGTAAGTAATTTCTTACCATCAAGACGCATATTGTTATTTGCTTTTAATAGACTCCCGTTTAGTCTAAATGTAGCTCCGGGATTTCCCAGGAAATTATAGATACTATGTTAGCCGGACTTGATTTCTCAGCAAGGTAGTTAGATGATATGTTTCGAAGCAAAACTGTAGGCGAATACAAAAGCCACATATAAGAAGAATGTTTGAACAAATCGTCGGTTGTAAACTGGCTGAATGCGAATTATTTATGTTACAAGTTAAATATTTGACCATATTTTTTTATATGAAAAGATAAGAGCTATAAAGGAGATGCAGTCTCTTTCAAACATTTCTACATTACAATCATTTTTAAGGATGGTGAATTATTATAGTCAGTATATACCAGACATATATGAACTGAGAGATCCATTAAATGGGCTACTAAAATGATAAACAAGGGAATTGGTCGGTTGACTGCTAGAAGGCATTTAATAATACTGATTTCTGAGGTTGGGTTGGCTAATTTTGACCCTTCATTGGAGTATATAAGTGTGAGCGCGGGGCGTGGGAGAGAGAAAAAGTCGTATTTAGTGGTCAATTGAGGAAATACTGTAGTAATTTGCAGATGGACTTTCTCAGAAATCGTAATAGAGAACATATCTGAAAAGATAGACAAGAGATAAAATAATTTGAAATAGCGTAGAAAGTTAGTATACTGATACACTGTATATCATAAGAAAAATATCTACTAATATTGACTTTTAAATACGTGGCGTATTAGGTGTTTAGAAAGAAAATATAATTAACATTAATTAAAAAAAAATATTTATTACTGAAAACGTTATATTTAATAAACGCAGATATTTGAGTAAATGTGCTGTTATTTTTTCTATGCTTTTTTTAACAAGTGAAAATAGCCTCTCCCGATTTTGTATCCGAGGTATTTGGTAATAATAACAAGTCATGTAGAGAAGACAAGGCAATATTTTTTTCTGAATACGCTAAATGGATTTCTCATCTTAAACGTTCTGCTATCTTTGTGGAAACGTATTATTATCAAATTCTAAGATTAACCAAACAAGCGCCCTTGGTATAGAAACGGATTGAGTGGTTGAGAATCGGAATGATGAAACCGAAAATTGTTTAGCTAAAATGTAGATGCCAAATAAAACTTCTTTAGAGGCGATAGAGCGAAACAAAAACATCCTTATGGAAACGTTGAAAATAAATGCAATAATTGTATCTTTGGATTACGCTATCTCACAATTCTCTCTGGATCAATTCGTTAACCACTGCAAAATGGAGTTACAAATCACTACGAATAAGAGGCGAAGAATATTCATTAAAACTTCATGAAAGCATCCATAGTATACATATATATTTACAGAAACAACTCATTAAATTAAAGAAATCTTATGTCAGATATTTACATTACATTCTGAATGCAAGAAACGATTCAGGTATTGTAATGGAGAAGTTATCTCAAAATACAAACGATAGCTGTGTAGTTTGGGTGGAAGAAACCCATTGAAACCTATATCGCTGAAGATATTAGTCACATCCAAAAAGATCTATTGGCGTTGATTTCATTTTTTTTTAAAGAAATGTCTAAATGTGATATTGGCCATGACATCCTCCGGAATCATTCATTCCATCATGGAGACTTCGGATCTGATTCTTGAATTTTTTCCTCGTCTTCTTAAAGATATTTTGGCATCATTTTTTTTTCATGCGTGTGATAATGGCCCTTGTCAAAGCAATTTACCTGAATATGAATTCAAAAATGCTTAGTTTAACGTTCTTTGAATAGTTTCTTATTTAATTCAGTTTAGCCCTCTCAAAATACTCTGTGAAAAATGAATTTTTTTTTTTTTTTTAAAAAGGGCATTGTGACGTCAAGAATGTATATACCGGCAGTCAATACACAATAACTTGCAAAAATAACAGGTGAACGATTTTCTTATATAATTTTAAATACTCAGTAATCTTAACAATGTTTGGAAATATTCTTCCTAATCTAATTTTTTGAATGTTGAATTTAAATTAATTTAATTATCGCTCTTATTTTCTGAGTATATCGTGTATGATCAACCATACTTTCAAACAGTGAAAGGTTGCGTATACATAGAAAAATCATTTTCTAATGATTGGGTGAAAACGACTTTTATTGGGATTTTCAGTTTTTGATTCTTAAATATTTTTTTCACTTAATAAAAATATCAGCTTACCGGATTGAAGTAATGCAAACTTTTAAAGGATTTATAATATTCTTAAAACGATAATAAGAACGATTTATAAATTATTATAATTAAAATTTTAAAAAATGAAAAAAATCTTTAGAAAATTTCATTATTCATCGAAATTTGTTTTTTAAAACAATAGTGTTCTTAATCGATATTATTTATAAAAGCAATTAAAATATTTTGTAATTTCATAGTTTTATTGTATATCTTATTTTAAGATTTACAGCAGATTTTACGTTAATGACATGCAGCTTTAAAAAATGATGATTTACATTCTCCAAGTAGTCCCGATTTAAACTAATAAAACAAATATCTAGATTGAAATTTAATCTTTCACAATTTCATGAAATTAGGTAAATGGGCGGTACATATGTAAAAAATAAGTACATTTTTAACAAGATTTTCTAAAAAAAATAATAAAATAATTTCATTAATTTGGGAAAAGTTGCATTAACATCGGACAATTATTTGATTTTTGAAAGAATTTCCAAAACAATGTATTAAGTTTGGGGCCTATTTTTCATGATGCTCTTCTGTTTTGCAGCGAAAATGTGGCGGTGCGTATGTAAGAACGAATTTATCTATGTATATGTCATTGCTTTAAAATGAATTCTGGGTTGTTTCGTCTTATACACAGATATTGTGCACCAGAATACTTTCTCAGTGATATCCATTATGGTGGTCATAGAATGTTTCGGGCCTCCGTGGAATCACAATTTCTCTTTCGTGGACCCAACCGAGAGCAATAATTTGTCGACTAGCATTCTGGCGTAACTTTCGCATGATTGCAAGAATTATAAACAATATTTGTGCCTGCGCAAATGAGACCATTTTATTCAATCCGATGTGAAAATTATGACCTCTCGGAACATTTAACTGAAAGAGAAAATAATGACTTAATTAAGGTGATAATGTCTACTAATATAAATAAAATACAACGAAGGAAGCTCCATCAATACAGGAATGATTAATAGCAGCTTCTGAAGTTAGAAACACAATTTCCTGAAAACCTTTTGGAGGAGAGAGTTTCTTTAAAAGTCCAGCAACAACATGACTGACCGCTCGGTCACTTAATATCGAATGTTTCCTCATAAAAACGGCTAATATTAAAATTACAATTACCGTATAGTTCGATACATTCTCTCAAAACTTCTAATACGCAGGAAGATCTTTGTAAGGTCAAGTTCCTTACGAATCAATCAAGGCGACTCAGATTCAAACAATGACTGTGTGAGAGAGAATATGAAAAGAAATAAAACACTATTGAGGAGAGAGAACAATACAATCACAAAAACTGTATATAACAATTGATATTGCATTTAAATATTTGAAGCTTGGAAAGCTAGAAGACGGAAGATAATTTCACAAGGAAAAAAGTGTGAAGAAACTCCCATCATAGAAATTACGATTACGTCTAGGAATAAACAGCGCTTAAATCCATAAAGTCTAGGTGTAGCAGAAGAATATTCATTTGAACTTCAGGAAAGTATTTATAGAAAAGGCACAGTGTGGTGGGATCAGAACAAATGATAATGGTTATTCTTTGTATTTTATCAGTAATCTCTAAATATGAAACTGAAGAACATGTCCAGTTTTGACAGCAATATTCAAATGATGGACAAACGGTAAACTTATAAATATGTAAGTAAAATTCTATCGAGAAGATTTATCTAACACGACATAATGTCGCATATTTCAGAACATCAGATAACGCTGAAATGCTGACAAGCTTTTGCACAATCTAAAGATTTGATCTCAGAAAGTATTTTTTAATATTAGTTTCTAGGAATCTGATGATCATCATGAAAAAAGGCCCCAAAATTAATACAATTCTTTTGGAAATTCTTTCAAAAATCAAAAAATTATCCGATATTAATGTGACTTTCAGGACATTTTCCCTGAGCCCGTTTATACGCGTTCAATGGGCATATTTTTGGGTCGAGCCCACGGGCTCGGAGAACCCACAATTAATAACCGACCTTGTGTCACATGCTGACCCAGTGGGGGGTGACTGAATATCGTCAGTTAGTAGTTCAAGAGGAGTCAGTAGTTCAAGTCGAGTCAAGAGTGGAGTCAGAGGCAGTCCGAAACAGAGTCGCGTTCAGACAATTACTGCAAGACATTGATATAGTGACACTGGTCGAGACTACATTGTTCTCTCTATTAAACCTGATTGTTCATACCAACACTTGTACTTCTCTGTGTGACACTATTTAGCGGTCGCGTGAAAATGAAAAGCGAGAAATAATTAAGGCGAGATGAAGCTTAAATAATTAAGGCGAGAAGAAGCTATCACGAAAAGACATGCTGAGTGATGTTATTTTTTTGACAAAGAAAAGTGGTGAAGATTTTATTTTCCCTTGCGAAAAGAAAAAGGTTTTTTTTTGCCGAATATAGGAAATTCGTAAGATCTCGGATCTGACGAATTAATTTATGTTACGAGGCGGCAAATAAGAGATAGCCATCTGCCCATGGCAATAATGAAAATTTCAAATTGGTCAAGTGGCCCCTACGAAACAGAAACTGGGAGATAATTTTAATCATGTCACGTATTGACCTAGAAAGACATCAGCTGAAGACCACCGCCAAAGAAAAAAAGAAATGAAGGGAAAAGAGAAAGGAAAAGAATAAACCATTAACTATCTTTCGGAGAGGTCATTTGCTTTTGGAAAGAGACCACCTGTTTTATTGTCTAGACTTGAACATGATAAAAGTTTGATACCAGGATAGATAATTGGATACAGAATGCGAATACGTCCAGTTAACCACCCACTTGACGCTGGCGAAAATCTTGATTGAAAAATTCTAGACGACATTCGGTTAAGATAGAGATTAAGGACCAAACTACGAGTCGTGGGAGGTCTGCTCGAGAAAGAGAAAAAAAAAAAAAAAAGGAAGATATTTTTTTTCTTTGAGCGAAATTTTCTAACTGAGGCCAGTCTAGCCACAGACACGCTGCTGAGTGTTCATTGGCTGAATGGTGGCGTGAGCGGTAAGCTAAGGTAAACATATGAGAAAGAAGGGGAGGACTGTTGACGCCTCTGAGGGGATTGGTGTGAGATACCACTGTGAGAGAGAAGGAAACCTGTTGACGCCCTCTGAGGGGATTGGTGTGAGATACCAATATGAGAAAGGAAGAATTCGAGAAAACAATACCCTTAAGAACCCCTCTAAAGCAAAAAATAAAGGACTTCCAAAAATGGAAAGTGATCAATTTTCCTGTCCGAAAACAAAGAAAATCCTTGTTGTGGATTTAAAATTATCGAGGAACCTCAAACCACGACAGGCCCACACCCGGTTTTGGTCGGCGTCCATATAAGCAGAGACGCAGCGAGTTAGCCGGGAGTTGGAATTGAGTTCAGAGAGAGTCAGAGAGAGAAGTTAGTTGCAGTTGAAGCTGTTGAGCTCTGAGACAAGCCCCGCAGGAAGCTGACTGAAGATCCACGCATCCCGACTTCAACTTCTAACCAAAAGCAATTTATTTTTGAATAACAACTTAGACTCACACCACCAGTCTGAAGATACAGAAAAAAAAAACAGTTTCTTAAAAAAACAACTTAAGATGTTAAGACTCGCCTAACAAACACAAAGTGTCACGAATCCATATTAGCGGTTTGGGAGAAAATCCAGTCCTGTAATCAGCAACCAGATATAAAAATATTTGTTATTCTTTTTTTTAACACATTTGAACTTTTCTAGTTGTTACTTTATTTTCTTTTACATATACTTGTGTGGTGTTACATTTGCTCGGACTCGGCTTGGCATTGCGGCCCGGCGACTGATTGATTTCGTCTACCTAAGATCAAATCACAACATGGGTAGGTTAGACTAGAAATCAAAGCAGTTGCTTCGGTAACCAGACGTTGGAGGCGATCTGGGAACGACAAAGCAGATACCGAATCTAACTAGATTCCCATCCGAATCAGCCAAGGGTTAGAATGTCACATTTGGCGCCGCGACCAATACCAAGTCACATTGGTCATCACAGGATAGCACGGCGGCGGGCGCGGAGAGAGGCCGGTGTGGCGTCACATCTGTATATATTTCGGTTTGTAATATATGTGTTATTCCATACCTGTGTTCGATTTCTTCTTTATTGGTTGTACCTTGGACTACAAGGAACCGGAGCATAACAGTTTTCATTACTCATCCCGCGAATTATTAATGTTTCTCTTCCTAATTCTTCCACAGACTGTAACCCCTTGTGGCTTTACTGACTTGCATGGAGTGATGCTCATTAAAGAATATTATAAATTGGAAATTAATAAGGTTCCGTCCAGTTATTTTGTATATAAAGGTTTAGACTGTACGATTGAATTGTGTTTTACGGTTTCTTAAACTTTCTGCAGGTTAAAGCCAGAAACTAATTTTTTGTTACATTGTCATAAATTTTGGGAGATAATGATTTACTGATAGATGTCATATTAATAAACTCAAGTTTAAGAGAAACGAGCTGGATCAATATATTTTCCAAGGTTATTTGTAAGTGAATAGAAACAACCTCAGTGGAATTGGAACTCGGCTCTCCGAGTTTCAATTCCAAGCTGTTATCCATTATACCCAACACACATCCAAGCTTATAGCACCTAGCATTCCCACGTGTTCATTCATATAAGTGCTGAGTAGGCTCGAAACCTCTACCCTGGTCCACACGACATCGGTGATCTTAGGAGAACCGGTCTTTCAAAGTGATATGCCCATAAGCTAAAATGTTTCAAATCACTGTGATTACATATTTGAAATGGAAACATTGTGAAATAACCGGTATACAGTATAAAAATATTTTTAAACCGACCGAAACGAATGCTAATTCTGAAGACAAACTTTGGAAAAAGATATAATGTAATATATCTTCAGTTTATAAGTTATTTTTATAGATACAATCTATCTAAGTAAATGGTCTGTTAACAGAGCATTTAGTTAAATAATTGGTTTCTATTAAAATAATGTATGAACAGAAAATATATTAAATAATCACCAGATTTAATCCATTATATATATATATATATATATATATATATATATATATATATATATATATATATATATATATATATATGTACTCTAGGTTTGTGTGTGTGTGTGTATATATATGTATGTATGATATGTATGATGAATAAATTGCCGTCTAAATTACACAAAAATGAAAATAAAACTGACTCTCCATTTTTAACATATATATTTACCCAAGTCATGCAGAAATATCCTGAAATACTAAATATTTATTTTACTCAATAAAATCGGCATTGGTTTCAACCAACTCATCCAGACGGCGTCGGAATCTACCCCAATTCTTCTGGATTGTCTCCATATTTAAGTTGGTGAATGCGGCCATAATCCCTGCCTTCAGTTCATCTTTGAAGTTAAAGTTGGTGTCTCTCTCAACTACATCCCCCCCATAAAATAATCAAAGTTGGTATGTCTCGGGAGGTGGGTTAAT
This sequence comes from Acanthosepion pharaonis, assembly GCA_903632075.3. Lineage (NCBI taxonomy): Eukaryota > Metazoa > Mollusca > Cephalopoda > Sepiida > Sepiidae > Acanthosepion > Acanthosepion pharaonis. The sequence continues at coordinate 427,269 of CAHIKZ030001199.1, forward strand.
GGCCAAATTTAATGGGTGATGGTGTCGCAGAAATTTTCTGACAGCCATGACTAGGTTTTCCATCTAGAATAGCATGGGTCAGGGTCCTGTTGCCCGACATAGTGTCTTCCAGTAGGCACCAATTCGACTATGGGCAACACTTCCTCGTTAAGGCACTTGATGTAGGGCTCTCTGTTGAGCTTGAGGCTTCACTAATTAATTTGTGAGTTAGCAGAATCAGTGTTTTCCGGTATCTCGTACATTTGTAATCACTATGAGACTCATCCATCTCTTTCTGAATACTCTGTACTCTCCTCAGATTGAAACCTAATAGTCTGAAATGTTTGTATTGGCGCTTCCGGGGCGAATGCCAAGCAGTACAACATACTGTTTCCAAATACCTGGCGGACTGATTTGCGTCATGGTACTCCTTTTCAAAGAGATGTTGCCCAATTGATCCTACTATACTGTGTATTAGATAAAAAGAAACAATGCGCATGCGCGGAATTAAATATATAAAATGGCGACAATTTACATCTCACACCCGATATATAAACACACAGGTGTGTGTATGTGTGCGTACGAGCTCGCGCGTAAATGTAGTAATGTCCTGAATATTTAAAATTTCTTTTCTTGTATGTTTTCTCTCCTTTTATACGGCTGGGTTGATGATGTCGGATATTTGACAGTTTTATTTGCCCGTGTTTTCGATGAAAGTATTCTAAATCTGAACTTATTCGTCTGAATTTAAAGCTTTCCAAGAATGTGAATTCTCTGCGGTTACAATTTCCGTCCTCCTTGTCATATCCATGTTGTCGCGCAATTCCCAGTGGAGCCCACATCTAAATTTGTCGTGACTATTCATATAAACAGGAAATTGCGACTTGCATTTATTACGATTGTCTCTATCTCTGCATAGACAACAATTGATATTTTATCGTGTCTCGTCTGGGTTTGACTTTGATGTAGTTTCTTGCAGTACATATGAATGAGTGTCTATGATTAGTCTTAATACTTTTTTTATTATCATTTGTGTTCGGTTTCCTTTCTTCACCATAACCTTACATTATTTCAATATTTGCTTTCTGATTTCTCTTCCTAATTTATTTTTACTTGCTCAGCAGAATGAACACATTCTTTATTTCTATTCAGAAGTTTCTCTTTACTCTAAATATATAATAAGCACCATCGTTAAACCTTTCTTATAAAAACTGAGCGCCATTATGGTAATCTAATTCCTCCATTTTTGTATTATATTTTACGATATACCTTTGCAATTTTTCATCTTCACAACTGTTTGCCAGCATTCCAATAATCATATTTCCATATTTTTTCAAGCTTATCTTCTGTCCTTTGTTTTTCTTTCACTTTCTAAGACAACATAGACTCCTCTATTTTCCCGACATCATTTTCATTTTGTTTGATATAATTTTATTTTACGTTTGATGTATTCTAATTGGTCTTTTTTCTACTGCCTCCTATTTCTGTATCATGTTTTAATAATTTCTAAACCTTTAATAATTACGCCATCCCTTCATGTACTTTGATCATATCCAGGCTTCTTGTCACATTGATTCGCTTTCGCTTAGCCCCTTGCATATATTTCAACTGTGTGGAGAAATCAGAACGAGGCTGAACCAATTCGTAAGTGAATGCAACAAGATGACTCTGACTCAAAATGAATATACAGACAGATATGTCAGAGATACGGTGAACGGTATGTAGCATTTGACCACGTAGAGTAATGCCGTCAACTCTAAAGAAATTCTGACGGACAATTAAAAAAGAATAAAATGCAAAATAGATTTTTTGATGAAATTGACCTCCACATTCTTGCGAGATAACTGGAAGTGAGCCTCATAATGGAGGGGAATTGTACCTTACAAATTATTGTAACTGAGTTATCAAAAACGACAGTAGAAAACCGAAACAGGTTTAACAAGCTTATTACCTTTTGGTACAGGAAATATATAATGTAGAATAGAAACTAAGGAAGAAAATATTTAGCCGTGTTTGACAAACTGGTAGGGAAATATTCTCCCTCACAATACTACCCCTAATCGGTATTTCATGAGTATGGTGTCTGTTCGTTAAGAGATTTAATCGTTAAATTAAGTTTTACCTAAATCATATTTTTTCTTAAAAGGCCTTACTTAATTTTCACTAAAATATCGTCACTGCATTATTTAAATAAATTAGTCTTAATTAATCAGCAGTGCCTTTGAATATCCATGTCTAAATATTTTTACCAAGACTGTTTTTACATGTACTTAAGTGGTGAAGTAAGTAACGCTGTTAATCGTAATAAGTGCTGAGGTAATCTGTTGCGTTTTTGTCATTGAAATATTCAATATCACGAGACAAAGCATTAATATCAATGGATAAAATTAAATATTCAACTTATCTATCTGCTGTTACTGAGTTACCAATAGCAACAATAGAAAACCGGACTTTGTTTAACAAGTTTATAACCTTTTGGTACAGGGAAATATAGCGTAGAACAGAAACTAGGGAAGCGATTATTTAGCCGTGTATGACTAAATGTTTTCTGCGGAAGTTACTGATGCTACTTTTCCTACTGATACTCTTCTTTATGTAGGATTATTTTTATGTCTTTTGTCCGACGGCTGGGTCCAAACTTGCAGGGAAATACTTTCCCTCATTACACAAACAGTGGATAAAACATACTACAGAGTGGTAGTAGCAATAATAATAATATTAATAATAATAATAATAATAATAATAATAATAATAATGGAATTATCAAGCACATATAGTAAAATATTGTGTCAGCCCAAAATGCAGATTCTGTGATAAATATCCAGAAACGATTGATCATCTTGTATCAGGTTGCAGGATATTTACACCCACTGAATATAAAACCCGGCATGACAGAGTGGGCCAATATCTGCACTGGAAAATCTGCAGCTTCTACGGGAGGAAAACTGAAAGAAACTGGTATGAATACCAACCAGATCCGGTTACGGAGATAGGACCTGTTACAATTCTATGGGACTACACAATACACACTGACAGAACAATCAAGGCCAACCGGCCAGACATTGTTATTAAAGATCACAAACAAAAACGATGCCTCCTTATTGATATGGCAGTCCCTGCTGACTGCAATGTATCTTTGAAGATATTCAAAAAGCTGTCAAAATACAAGGACCTTTAAATAGAAATCTCGAAAATGTGGCATATGGGAACATCAACAATCTCTGTTGTAGTTGGAGCCCTAGGACTTGTTGGAAAAGATTGCAGTAGACTAATTGAAGGGATTCCTGGAAGTCCATACCTCAAGGAGATACAAAAAATTGTTCTGACAAGTACAGCTCACACTTTACGAAGGGCTTTATCTATGTAATTTTTTTTTTTTTTTTTTTTTTTTGGTTGTTTTTTTTTGCCAGTGGAAAGTGTCATGATGCCATTTCTAACCATCGGTCCCGGGGCGGGACTCAGAAAGAAATGTGTAAACGCCAGAAATCAAAGAAAATAAAAATAATAATAATAATAATCCCATGGCAGAAAATGTACCGGTTTAATGTCAAGAAGGGGAATAGTGGTGTGTCTTGGGGAGAAGGATCCTCTTAGTTTTAAATGACGAAAATTAAAAGATGCTGTGTAAATGAAAAGAAACACTGGACGAACGATAAAATATTATTTTATAAATTGAGTGCAGTGTCAAATAAATGAATCACTAAAAAGGCAATGTTTGGATCGCAGCCAACAACGAAACTAACTCGCCCGATATGTCTCTCATGTGAGAACACCATTATTTCTATCCTCATCATGAGATTAGACAAGAAAGTAATAAGTGATGTAAGTGGAGCAAGAGGCTTCACGGAAATATAATGGAAGAAAATATTCAGGAAAAATTTTCTTGCAAGAATATTTGTATTTGGTGTGATTAAAATTACTGAATTATTTTAGCAGGAGGCCATTAGAGTATTTGGCTGTTTTGCATGAAAAATATATTTGAAAATTTGAAACATGTTGGATTGGTATTTGAAAATAGAACCATTGCAAAATGCCTGACTATTGGGGACAACGAAGATAATCCTGAAAATGTAGCAAGGTCACTATCAATAAAAAAATACAATACATCGGATTTTTTTCATAAGGCAAGAACGGTAACCTTAAAATAAAACTTTTTCTCGAGCAAATAAAATCATATACTGTGAATAATAATAATAAAGCTGATGAAAGCTGCTCATAGGAAGACTCTTGAACAAAAATGGAGATATAAACTCTTGTATAGAAATTACATGAAGCATGTTGGTGAACCATCATCAATGTTCGCAAAAAAAAACAAAGATTTAGAATTATTTGTATTAATTTAAAGGCAGAAGGTCTTATTATAACAGCACAAGATAAACGTCTTCCGTCTAATGCTTACAAGGCTAAAATCAACAAAGATGTTTCAAATCCCACCTGTCGCTTATACCATAATTTAGATAAATCTGTTGAACATATAATATCAGAATCCTTAATCATTGCTGAGAGAGAATGCATGATTAGATATTTCAGGCTGGGAAAATATTTTCATTGGACTGTATATTCGAACTCTGACATTAAAGTCTCGGTTACATGCGACAAACTCAACACGATCGATGTAACAAATGGTGAGGTCACTATAATATAGAATTTTCCAATCTTCACACAAAGGAAAATTAATAAATATAGACGAGGCATAGTTATAAAAGATTTCAAAAAGTTACCTACCAAATAATTGATATGACTTGCCCACAGGATTCCAATGTTTCAAAAAAGGGAATTTCAAATATTGCCAAATTAAAGGAACCTTCAAATCGAATTAACAAAAATGTGGAAATTTAAATCTACTATAATCCCCGTCGTGATAGGGGTAATGATATAGAATGTACCGAAATCATTTGAGTAAAATCCCAAGACATATTAGTAGCCCAAAGCTACAAAAGATTACTTTGTGCAAAACTGCACATAACATCCGCAAATGGCTCCCCATCGAAACATAACGTCATACAATAATATATGCTGAGTGTACCTTTTCCTACAATGACAATTTTACTCATAGAAACAATGGGAACTTGATAATTAGCCAATTAAAATTACTCTCTGGCAAGATGATAGCACAGATAATAATAATAATAATAATAATAATAATAATAATAATAATAATAATAATAATAATAATAATAAAACTTCTATGGGAAGGAGACTGAAAGAAAATGGTATGAACACCCAGACTCAGTTACGGAGATAGGACCTGTTAAAATTCTATGGGACTACACATTACACACTGACAGAACAACCGCCCAGATATTGTTATTAAAGACCACAAACAAAAAAGTGCCTCCTTATTGTCATGGTTGCCCCTGCTGACTGCAATGTACCTGAAGATATTCAATAGAAATCTCGAAAATGTGGCATATGGGAACATCAACAATCCCTGTTGTAGTTGGAGCCCTAGGCCTGGTTGGAAAAGATTCCAGCAGACTAATTGAATGGATTCCTGGATGTCCATGCCTCAAAGAGATACAAAAAATTGTTCTGACAAGTACAGCCCACATTTTACGAAGGGCTTTATCTATGCAATATATATATTTTTTTTTTGTCAGTGGAAAGTGTGATGATGCCATTTCTAACCTTAGGTCCCTGGGCAAGACCTGGAAAGAAATGTGTAAACGCCAGAAATCAAAGAAAATAATAATAATAATAATAATAATAATATACTAAAGAAAAAAAAGAAAAAAAAATTACCACGAAACTATGTGGGCATAAATAAAGATTGGAATTTGAATGTTTGATTTATACATGCAACAATTGGAATAGATGAAAATGCAGTTAAATTAATACGGCAAATATTGCTTGAGAGCTGGAGATTGTCTTGAATCAAACGCTATGAAACACCGCTGATGTAATTATGCAGATACCACAATAATAAAAATAATAATAATAATAATAATAATAATAATAATTATAATAAATTATCTAAATGTATAATCCTAAACAGTATATTCGTCGAACTGATTTTTCTGTATTGTAAGTATAATATTGCCCAAAATGAAATCATATTTTAAGATTCAAACTTAGAATTTGAAAGGCTAACAAATGAGTAGATCCTAAAGCAGGAATCACACTAAAAGTTACTTTCAATAATTCAAGAAAACCAAAAATTCAAAGACGGTCTGCAACAAAATAATTATGATTAAATAAAAGACGAAACGGTAAAAAAAAATGTAAAAATATTATGAAACAAAAATCGAAAAATCACGGCGTAATTCATTTGTAAAAAAATGAATTATAAAAATGAAGATGGCCGCAATCGAAAATAAGACAATACATTTATAGCTATTCAGTTTTTTTAAATATTTTGTCGTTCATTTTTTACGACATACTGACCTCAATGTGATATTTAATGCTGACAATGTTTTCGGGATAGGATCCTATGAATAGAATATGTATTTTTGTAAGAAATCAGTTTGTAGAGCAAATTTAATTGACGTATATTTTTAAAGAAGTTTTCTGTCGAGAACCAAAATATATATATATATATATATATATATATATATATATATATATATATATATTGGTGGTAATATTTTTTTCTTTCAAAAGAAATTGCTAGTATTTTTTACGGTAATAAAATATTTTTATACTTTCATAGTGTTTTGACGCAGGTTAGAGGGTTAACTATTTACCCATGACTAGGATCCTAACATTTGATACCACACGGGGTCAGTGAGGATCTAGAAACAACATTAAGAGATGGTTCAATTCTCATCCAATCCTCCTCATCAGAGGCGTTGCTGCCAGATGTAGTTTACCGTCATCCTCAGGATGGTTAAATGTTTTTGGCATAAAGAAAACTATTTTTCATCCCGACTTCATGCGTTTAAGCGTTGTACGAGATTTACAGATTAGTCTCGTCCTCTTGCTTTTGGAATTTGTTATGGTGAAGTGGAAGTTTATTGTAATTCCTTCGTCTCATATACTTCTCACCTGAGAATCACTGCTTCGACTTCTTGATTTCCTATCAGCTACGATCCTCAAGGAATGAAATGCAGCGAAATTACAATAGTAATAGAAATGAAATTATGTAATTTAGAAGCTTAAAAATACGTTGGCCTTGACAGCGAACTAACAAAGCCAGTCGAATTTAAAGTTTATTTGCATAGCCTTTTACTGAGCGCTTAAAACTGTCTGAAATTATCTTCCATGCAAAAGAAAAATTTTAAAAATCGTTTATCTGATGAAGCCCCAGAAATCCAGATGAGAACATTGCTACAGGTAACAAGAGTACTTTCTGGAGTAGGGCATTCTTTTAGGAAGATAAGATTATTTATACTTCGGTTTGAGATGCTAAAAACAGATATAAAACTTCAAGAGATAATGGTAATATTAAAGATAATGTTAAAATTTAGTAATTTTCTTGCATTTCTTTGGCATGTATTGCCCAACGAGTTAGCGTCAGTGTCAATGATATTTCTAAAATCCCACATCCAGAAATGTTATAGCTCTTTCTAATATTGGTGGGTGTGTACGTCGAAACAGTTTATTCGCGATTGTGTGGAAATTTAATTGCTCGACTGCAGCCTTACTTTCTCTTCTCTTTACATGTACTACTGGAATAGTTCAAGAGTTTTAGTTATTGTAATTTGGTAAACAGTTGAGATTATCTACCACTAGTCTCAAGGTATCTGAGAAGAAATGCCTTTATTATGAAAAAATACATTAAATATTCTTTATGGTTGATGAGGGTTTTATTTTTTTTATTTTTTATCAAGGACAATCATGATTAACAGCTTTCACTTGGGGCATAAAACAATACCCAATGCAAATCGGATATCGCTTCTCAAGTACAGTTTTGTTCTATGTAAACAGAAAAAAGAATATCTCCAAGAGATTTAACCCTCTGTATATTAAAGATATTCACCTACCGCCCCACGCGGTCGGATGTGGCACAAGGCCGAGTTCATTGTGGTGTATCTGAGCCCGTAGGTTCGGGCAATAATTCCCCGTAGACCCCTTAAAAAACGGTGTCGGGTAGCTCTCTACCATCCCAGACAAGGCTCGTCTGGGTTCCTCTCTGCCCAGGGCAGAGAGTTTGACAAGCACACTGTGGAAGACCACAGACCCTGTGGAAGACCCTCTGTATATTAAATGTCATTTCAACATTTGTTTTCTTCACCTGTATGCAGTCCCCATCATCAGCCATAGTGGTATAACCGTAACGTTAATTTACCAGTGAAAAATAAATATTGCACTGAACTAATATTTATCATTTACAAATAAACATAAATTCTACATATCCTTATTTTCTTCAATAAGCACACATCTTAAACTCTTTAAATTATTCGGACTATTGCCTCCATCTTTGTTGCAATATTTATGACAACGTTTCGGCCGCTGTACGCTGCGGCTTTCTTCAGGTGGTTGGATGTCGAACTGAACCATTTATTTCGCTCGCTCGAGTAGACATGGCACGTGGAACTAGAGCAATCTGCCCCAGCGAGCGAAATGAAGGGCTCACTTCGATCTTCTAGTCACCTGAAGAAGTCCGGAGCGGACATCGGACGAAACGTTGTGATAAATATGACAACAAAGATGAGGACGACAGTCCGAATAATGTAAATAGTGTACATAATACCTCTTTTCAGAAATATAGACAGCAAATATCTTTTCACTTTTATTCCTTTTTATTTAATCTTGGACTTTTTATAATTACTTCCGTTTCCTTTTCGTCTTCGCATCACTTTTTTTCTGTTCTTATACTCGTTCTCTTTTGTCACATCATAGTTTCTGATAATTTTTTAATTTTTCTTTACAATGCTTAATTCATTTTCTGTTTTTCACCACCTACTCCAAAAATGTAGCCACAGCAACAACAACAACAACAGCAATAATAATGATAATAATAATAATAATAATCATCAATATATTCCAACAACTTATTACCTTCTAATTCTTAATCCGCCTTCAGTAAAGACTTTTCCGTCCTAACCCACTCAAATTTGTTCGCAAAGCCACCCCAGTTATCCCACGATTATCATTATAAAAACACTACTTTCAACCATTATATCTTCCTTCTTCTCACCTCCACCGACAATATACTCCGCCATCACCCACGCAATACAAGCAACCCTGGTCAACTTCCCTATATCGCACGCACAAACACGATCGTTGTAATAAAACTAAACCTTTTCAGTCTCTTATAGCACTAACAATCACCAAGAAAATGTCCCCTTGCACAAGATCAAAGTGAATTTTATGCGCCGATGGAGAATCAAAATGATGAAAGCTTTCTCTTATCCTTTTCGCCAAGGAAAAATAAAACGAAACTATAATAATAAAAAAAAGCAAAAAAACATTATACATGTTCCTTTTGCCTACCGTCTTCCTTTGATCTGCTAATAATTGATGCGTGAATTTGCATACTGCCGTGTCCGTCGAGAGACAATCTTGCAACACACACAGCCATAACTCTTTTTCGAGGTATGTTTTCATACGCGATTTCCACCCTTCAGGTACGTATGGGTTACACTGCGGGATTTTCCCGCCATAAATCTGAGTGCGTAGTTTTTCTTTCACCGACGCCATAATCGTGCTTCATGAATATGAGAGAAAGAGGTTAAGTTTCATTTACTGAACAGGTCGATTTGACGCAACGAAACTCGATATGTGAAAAAACAAAAATGCAATCATTGGAATATTCTTTCTTTGAATTATTCTGCTTTGATTAATTCTTCCTTTTCAAACATTATATGCCCTCTTTGCACTGCTTATAGAAATGCCTTTGGTTCTAAGCATTTATATTTTATTTGCTTCTCCTATTCAAATCTTTCTCTAGAATTTCAATAAATGCCGACAGATTTGAACCATGTTATATCGAGATTCCTTTTAAAAATATCTAAGAAAAAAAAATTTCGTTGTTCGTAGATATCATAGCGCTAATGGAATCTCTAATTTGAACGAAAATTAGGAAACATTATAATTAGGAAGAGAACGGCTTATTAACACTGACGTGATGAAACCAATATTATATGTTTCTTTTCAGGTTTCGTTATATGCTAATTCCTTATTTTCCAATTTTGGCAGCTTACATTACAGTAAATATAGAATAGTGATTTACTTATTTTAGCTTAGATATGGAACAAGGTAGAAATTGTGGCTCTTTCAGTGAGAATCGATCTCACTATTCAGTCGTAATTGAATTTGCCAGAACAGATTGCCAACCATTACACCACGGCGAAGTGCTCGTTGGCTATTTCGACGGCATATCAAATACTTTTGTTTTATGTAATGTAAAATATAATTTTACAGGGCATCAATTATTTCTGGTTGCTATCTGGGTCAATAGCTAAATATAGATCCATTATATATGTCAATTAAAAATGTTTACATGAATCGCATTCATGCTTGAGTTAAAATCATGATATAAATTCTAATTATTCTTTGATTAAAAACTGAAATAAGTTCGATTTTCATTCTTGGGTAAAAAGGTTAAGTCAAGTCTGGCTTTTAAACCAAGTCTTCAAACATTAACCCGGATGGTGGCCATCTTTGAAGGAAGGGTCTTTCCCTTTGCACTCGACACAGACGGTGTAGAGTAAGCCCTGTTGACAGCGCTATAAAATGTCGTAAGCACCTCTGTCGACTCAAAAAGAAAGAAAAAACTAATTAAAATCTCTGAGTAAAGAAAATGAGTTGTGGAACGAAAACATTAAACTGAAAAAAATATTCCCGAGAATTTCATTTTACATGTGAACATTCCGAAGAATCTTAATTCTTAAGATAATGATTAAATAAGCCATTTGCTACTTTCACTACCTATGACAACCCCACTCTTGTATCCTTAGATCAGTGATGGTTAACGTATTCCAGGTGGACCAAACGTGGTCCAGATAGCATTTCAAGTGGTCCAGATAGCATTTCAAGTGGTCCACAGAGAATTCGTAGCCATAAAAATTAGTAGCTATTTCACAAAAATGTATCTAAATTATTTATACTTCTAACAATTAAAAAAATGTAAAAAATTAGTTTAATTTCACACATGTCAAATATATTTGTAAATTTCGAAATTACGTAGGTATGATTATGTGCTATATATATATATATATATATATATATATATATATATATATATATATATATATATATATATATATATATATATATATATATATATATATATATATATATATATATATATATATATATATATATATATATATATATATATATATATATACACACACAAGAATAATCACATAGAATTAATCAAGTATTAATGCGATTATTGGCGACATCCATTGCTAGAAAAACATAATATATGCATTAAAATCCTGTTCATCCAGAGTGGATGTCGCCAATAATCGCATTAATACTTGATTAATTCTATGTGTGATTATTCTTTTGTATGTAAATCATATGCTGCCTAATGTTTTATATATATACACATATATATATATATATATATATATATATATATATATATATATATATATATATATATATATATATATATATATATATATATAAATTGATTATGATATCATGTGTCAGAAACACCAAGATCAAGGTAGTTACTAGCTGAATAGACTAAGATTGAATGGCATCATCAAAATTGATTTTGCTATCCTGTGTTTATCCTTGTTTATTAAAATTAATTTAAATATTTAAATAGACTACTTTGTCTTGTCATTGATCATTTTAGTGTGAAAATTGAACAACTAAAATTAAAAGTAGGAGTGGTCTATTTAAATTTTTTTGAAAAAAAAAAGTCCATGGGCTGAAAAATGTTGGCATGCATTGCATTAGATATTTAAGCTTAATAAATTTAATAAAATATTGAAATAACAATCAAATTTTAATGCAGGTCCTTATTTAAAAAATTAATAGTGTTCAAATGAAGATATTAAAAATCGACAGGTTCTTTTATATCACAGAAGCAGATATGAGAGTTTTTATTACCTCTACTATATATATGAGTGTGCTATTTCCTCAACCATCTCTTTTACAAAAAGAAAGCATCGTATTTGATATATATTCCGTCTATCCTTGAAAAGGAAGTGTCTATTGTTTATCTGAGGTAATTGTAAGCCGTAAGGTGGTTGACAACTAACTCAATAAAAATTAACGAGCGGAATTATAACATGATATTTTTTGTAATCGTGTTGTTACTAATGCTGGCACATTCTAAACACCTTCAATTCTAATATATTAACAATACAATTATCACAACCGTTAAAAAGATATTTCAACAATTTGCAAAATATTTTAAATTTTATATGTCTTTAAATGATAGTTACAACTTTTTAAATAGCCTTTGTACATTGGTGATTGAAAGTGAGAGGATATTTTTGCATAGGTATATCTCTATATATGTAAGTTATTAATACGGCATGGACAGGGGCAAATATAAGTATTCATTTTTAGACATACGCAGAAAAAAGATTTATGTAACTGATTTTGGCAATAGAATTATTTTGGTGTTTAGCGTTTCGGGAGTGGATGTTGATGTTATTGTTGTGTTCTTTTTGCCCATAGGCTATTTTGGCCTGAATGTATATCCTTGATTTGTAGCAGGCACTAGATCTCCACTGACGTTATTGGTTTAAAAATAATTTTATATTATTTCCTAATAATTCAACCATACGTTCGTATTTATGTGTTTATATTCAACGTGCTAATTGTTCTTCGTCATTCAGCTCTGTCTGCCATTAATTACCTATTCATTACTGCAACTAGAAGCTAACTAGAAACTAAATAATATAATAATGACATCTTGCAGCAATTCTTCTGATCGGGCGTTTGAACGTTTTGAAGATCGGGAAATCACCTCTTAATTATTGCTCTCACGGAAGGAACGGATACCGGACGATAGATGAAGCTGTCTACTCCTATTAATCGAACGAGGAGAGACGAATACAACGTGGTAGTAACTATTAGGGTCCCAGCTATGGGAAAATATTAAAAGCTACAAATAAAAACCAACACTATGAAAGTATAAAAAATAAAAAAACGTTTTACCAAAATACATTTTATTTTTAAAAAAAATAGCAACAGTAGCTATTTATAGTAAGAACTACCAACAATACGATTTATAGTAAGAATTACCAACGATACAATTTATAGAAAAATGACCAACAATGCATTTTATAGCAGAATTACCAACAATATATTTTTTATCTTTACTTGAAGACATATAGTTACGCTCAATATATATTTAGTTGAAGGCATAAAATTGTGATCAAAATATTTCGATTTCTGCACTGAATAACCCTTTAGATGTTGATATGCCGTTAAAAAAATCAACCAATCATATATGATGAAAAAAAACTGTTTAAATGTAGCTATACAGTGTAACCCGGATATAAGAGAGTTGTCGGTACCGGAGAAGAAGTCTCTTATATCCGGGTTTCTCTTTTATCCGGGTTTGGTCTATTTTGTTTAGGTAAGTATGGGAACACTTTGAGACCAGAGAAAATCTCTCTTATATACGGGTTTCTCTTATATCCGGGTCTCTTATATCCGGGTTAAACTGTATTGATAATGCTTTATATAAGAAAGTAGGATAAACGTGTTACATAATTTTACTACTATTAATAGCTATTAACAAGCAACAGAAATTTTATTCAATTAATACTATTCAAAAATTAACAATCATAAATCCTGAACACTTAAGTCTATTAAGCCTACTAATATATCGTGTTATCTGGCTTATAGTGTGTTGTAAACATTGGATAATGCAATTTGCAGCTGTATAAGTGAATTTAAATGACTATTGATGCGCTACAAACCCTACTCGCGAAAGTGTTGTCCTTGTTAGATATTCTTCTCAGGATAGAAGATGCCGGTTCAATTCTCGTCGGAATATAATTTATTATTTCCTTTAAATTATGTTTAGGTAATATTCATAAATAAAATAGCCTAGGGAATATATCACTCAGACAATATGGATTTGCTTAGCTGAAAGCCGGGTGTACATTAAACAGTAATCACATGTTGCTCGTCTCTCCGAACGGGGATGATCCAATGTGTATATTTAGTGTTACTTTTTTTTAAATTTTCAGTCTCCCCGACCAGTTTATCTATTTTACCTTAAGCTTACCCTCTTTTTGTATAATCATTTCATCTCCAAGCAAGGCGAGAATGCCACTAAGATACAAGGGGTTATCTGGAGTCAAAGTGTTGTGACCTTGTTAGCGCCAGAAATAAAGACACAAAAAGAGGAAGTGAGTTAAACAAATATATTAACAGTAATACAAAAATATATAAACGAAAGTGTTACAGCAAGAATGTTCGGTTCGACTGGCAGAGCTTACTGCTAGAAACTTCCCTCTCCAAAAAGCAGTACGTGGGTAAATTACCATAACACAAAGAGAATGAGAATACATTCGGAGAAGGAACCGTAAACCCAATCTTAAACAGGAAAAACGAGATAAACGTCTACTCCTGTCCAAAAGACTGGGGAGGAACGGATACCGGACTATAGATGAAGCTGTCTACTCCTATTAATCGAACGAGGAGAGACGAATATATAATGTCAGTTTGCTGACTAGAATCTTTTTGCACAAATATTGCTAAAACAGTTCCAAGGAAACGGGCTTACAAGACGATTATATGTGACAATGGTCAATGAATTCTGACAGGGTATGCTATACAATTTTACTTTAAGTCTTCTATAACGTACTAAGCAGAGAGACCAATAACTCAAAACAATTTTTCTTTCGCGATATGGCAAATAATTTGTTTTTTACTATAGTAACTCAGAATACGTCTCGAAGTCTCTCGGCGCAGTAAAAAAACGTTGAAGACTTCTGTATCTGACATGTGTGAGAAAAAAGCGTAGATACTTAGTTGAAGTTGATCGTTAGCAGTAATTTACAATTCTGAATTAATAAAATCATAATACATCAAATAAGTTGGTGTATGAATCAGCAAAACAAATTTCGAAAAGACAATAAACAATTTGAACAAAGATTACTCTGTTATAGAGCTACCTTTTTTCCACTGACGTAATATGCTTCAGATTTATAATATTAACATGAAAACAAGTCATGTCATAAATTAGCTCATCAGAAAATAGAAAAGTTCATATTCATGTCATGCGTGGCGTTCAACTCGCTCAGAAATATTTAAACTCTTGTCCGTATAAAACAGTTATATCTGATCGATGTTAAAAATAGCTTCAAATGAATTAAACTTTTCATTTGTAAAAATGAAAATAAGATCTTTCATCAGACCATAGAAACATGCACTACAAAACAAGAAAAGATATTACCAAATTATTATACAATCCGCCACAATTGAAGATTTGCAATAGCAGCAACAACAAAAAAATAGTTAGCACTAAAAATAAAAATTATGATCACAATGTCATAAACAAATGCGATGGAAGTAAACTCCCATTGATTCGACAAAGAACGATAACAGTTGAAGTGAGAAAAGCAATTCCCTAAAAATGAACTTAAGAGAAAAAACATTCATATAATTTTCAATCGACAATAACAATAATTGTTCGGTCATTCAATTACAAATACTTCCTGTATAGAAATCACTAATTTTATCATTACTTATACAAATTACAATCACTCAAATTTTGAAACAATTGTATAAGGGATAGTGGCAACTTTGGCCCGGTGGCAATTGAATTGGTTAAGAAATGCATTTGCAGGCGCCTTCGAATGTCAGTAGTAATCGTAATGTGATGCGTTACCATATGAGGAAAAATTCGGCATTCATTGATTGAACAGCCAGTACGACAGCCGTTGGAAATTTATAAAATATTTCTCTTGAAAAAGTTTTTTCTGTAAAATTGGTTTCCCAAGTTCAGTAGCTATTATTACTCTTTTCAATATTCGTAGATGTTTCCTTCCTAAACTTTTTTTGATTTAGTGTGGAAAAGCAACATACGGATTTTGTCATTATTTTCTTTTCGAGTTATGTATCACATGGATTTTAGTTTGTCTTTTCGAAATCTTCAAGTGATATGGCTTCTGTTATTTGTTATAGTTTTTTTAATGATAGTGTAGCGCCTGTCCACAATGTTAAAAAAAGTGCTCTTCGCCAAGATCCACAGACGTTTTAAATCATTGATCTTAGA
Organism: Acanthosepion pharaonis; assembly: GCA_903632075.3. Lineage (NCBI taxonomy): Eukaryota > Metazoa > Mollusca > Cephalopoda > Sepiida > Sepiidae > Acanthosepion > Acanthosepion pharaonis. The sequence goes on from CAHIKZ030001199.1 coordinate 443,338, forward strand.
GAGCGGTTGTATATAGCTGACTGTTTAGATATGACTGAACGGGTTTACCGCCATATTGAAATCTCGACCTGACGAGACTTTTTATGATCATAGTTCGGGATTTCAGATTAATTTATTATTTTTTTTAGTAATTTGTGATATTTGAAGAAACGTCCTCTAGCACAGCCTATCTTTATCCTCTATCTTAAATATTAATTTTTCTAATGGATGCAGGGGAGGCAACATCAATATTTTCATTCCAATTCCAGGACGTAGTTTCTTTTATGGAAATATTAATCGTTAATCTTATTTCTTGGGGCATTTGGTAGAAGATAGTGCGATTTACTCTTAAATATCATCCTTATCGCAGTTGTGAATACCTATGTCATCAGCATAATGCCCCTCGTCATCTCTGTATTGTCCTCGGTATGGAAAGCAGGGACATAACATTCTATTGATAGATTTCTTTGGAAGGTGTTATGCAATATTTAAATGATCAGTAACCATCTCTTCATATCTGCGCATGTAAATGCTATGGGCCAGTAAAAGAATAAATAGAGTGAGATTCTCATTTCCACTTTGTCGTAACACTCAAAAGACATTTACTAGTCTTTGGAGCTATACAGTTCCTCTATTAGATAAATACATTTAATTAATTTCGAGTTTGTAATTGATGAAGTCCCTCATCTGGTTGTAATAAAGCGTATGGTAATTGTTATTTATAACTTATTTTATGGAACCTACTGTTGGTTTTATAGCATTTAATTGGGTAGTAAATACAAACATTAATTTAATCAGATTACTTTACTATATTTTGACACATTTCAACCCGTAATATCACAAGTAAATGAAAGCAAAATATGATTATTAAAAATAATGAGAGAGAATTTCATTTTAATTAAATGTACAGATAAAGTCAATTTCGTAAATTCATGAATTCCAGATTAATATTGGTTTTGTTTTAAACGCTTCAGCGTTTGAAATATCGCTTTTTACATTCTTTTAATTCAAATCATTATTTACTGCCGAAGAACTGTAATATTCTTTTTCGGTATTATATCTTTGTTATAAGGGTAATTTTCTTTTTTGTGGGAAGCGTAGAATTAAATAGACGTGTGAAAACGTGAGTTAACACGTTGAAATCAGACGCCATCAGATTTTACTAAGCATGCGATTAAGGTGACACTGAACAGATGCGAGTAGTATGCATTATTGTTTTTATCTTTCTAAATATTTCTGACGTCAGGAGCGACAGAGGTTGATAAGGTTTTATTTGTATGGGCGGCATCAATGTGCTAATCTATTTTGGAAACTCGTTAGATAGACGACAAGAAGTATTTATTTTTACATCTCCACAAGGATCAAACACGCAACCTTGTATAATTGATTTCCATATGACCTTCAACAAGAATATGGGTTAAATAAATAAGTATATAGTGAGTGGAATAATATGAAGATAATCACAGAAAATAGAAATAATTATTTTACTAGTTTGGCCACTATGAATGTTGAAATCTGTGATTCTTTGCCCAAACAAAATGCCACTTTATTTGAATGTTTAGTAAAGCTCGTGAATTTTAACGCCTCTAAAACTAAACTGCTCTGTATTAATCATCTGAGAGACCCCTGTCCACCTTCTCCACAACATGTCTGATTCTTACATCAATAAAATATCTAAGTTGCGCTTTTACGGTCTACCATTCTCGGTTGACATAGGTGGAACGACTATACTGAATCCATTTCAAGGCCGGCACCTATGAATGTTGGTTCACTGCGACGTGTAAGATATTTTTTCTCTCTCTAGAAGATATCTTACATATCTATATGATTACATATATCATATAAGTCTGCCATTCGTCAATGCACAGAATATTACTGCCATATATGGTCCGGTTCTCCTGCTATTCAGCTAGAGTTCCTTGATAAATTCCAAAGAAGAATATACAATATTATTGGTCATACTCTAGCATCACGCCTTCAACTACTTTCCCATCGGAGTAAAGATGTCTCTCTCTTCTTTTACTCTAGCTACTTCCATGGTAATTGTTCGGATAAACACTTCGCTCTGATACTTAGAATTTTTAATTTAAACAATGTTTAGCAATCTTATCTTGGTAAATTAGTTATATTGCTCAATTCTTTAGGTTTTGAGCTACATCTTAGATTACAAAGTATAGCAGGAAAGGTTAGACTTATCCATCTACAAGTTTGCTCATCAGAGCGTCTTAAACATTATGACAAATAAAGCTTAAAAATGGAGAATCTTAAAGTTATTATTTTTTGATTAGTTATAACGTATTTACTTTTATTTTTTCTAATATCCTAATATTTTTTTTTAATAATTTTTGTTCGCTTTATAATTCTGGCTCGCTACAAGTTTGTACTGCAACATCCAATACATACAGTAGCCTTCAGTCTGAAGATTTTCTGATCCTCGTTAATTCTTAAAAAGACAGATTTCGAGAGCGAAATACGCTTATATTATTTTAATGATATTACCCTTATTAATGGACACAGAGACGTGGTGTAATGTTAAGGAAGATTATGTAGCTAAACCAATTATAACGAATAGTGACTTCGATCTTCACTGGATACCCCATAATTTCGTCCTGAGAAAATCACCGTATTATTTTCCCTATGAGTGTGTTGTTTCGATTTATTTAAAATTAACAAAAGTAACTAATGGTCCGATAAAATCCTAACGGGTAAAACACGTCATTCATTTTTTTTCCAATTTATCATTTTTTTTTAAATACTCATTCTAACAAATACACACACACACACACAAATAAGAAGTAGGTTTAAAAAGATACAAAGGTTATTGAAAAATGGGAATAAAAGACTTCCTTCCTTCCACCTTTCTCTTACCAATTCTGTTTTATTACCCCTTAAGCAGGGGAATATTTTCTCCACCAGTCCAAGAAGAATTTGAATTACTACCACACATAAAAGAAAAGGATTAAACAGAGGAAAACATTAAGAAAAAAAATAATCGCTTTAAATATTATGTGATAACCATTCATCGGCTGATAATGGTCACAAGACCACAAGCACCCTGTAACAAAAAAAAATGGAAAAATAAAATAAATAAATAAATAAATGCCCATTATAACCAAAAATATTTTCGCCTTCTTTTTTCTCTTTAATATATATATATATATATATATATATATATATATATATATATATATAGTCGACTCTCTCGTCGATTTCGACGTATGAGGGTCAAGCAGACCAGTTCCAGGAAACCGACAACGACACATGAGATCTGATTATAGTGGTTAAGGCCTCGTGCAGGATCATCCACACTTTTTGAAGGGATATATATATATATATATATATATATATATATATATATATATATATATATATATATATATATATAGATAACAAGACTCGTTTCGAAAAACCTCGAATTTTTGATTTGCTAATCAAATCAATCTCGAGGAAAAAGGTTTTAAAAAAAAGAAAGAGCTACAAACATGAACTTCTGCCGACAAAAAAAAATCGCACAGATGCAGGTCTGAAGCCCAAAGAAAAAAACCCCGATACGAGTAACAACTAACAAAAAGAGCTCAATACAACCGTAGAGCAGACCTAGATACACCTAGTGAGCCGAGACAAACCTACCTAGGTTTCATTTAAACGGATCGTCAGGTTCCTGACGATCCGTTTATATGAAACCTAGGTAGGTTTGTCTGGCCTACTAGGTGTATCTCCATCTATCTATCTATATATATATATATATATATATATATATATATATATATATATATATATATATATATGTATGGAAAGTGCACGGACAAAATGCATAATTTGCATTATATAAATATAATGTGGGTGACATGGCTTGAATGTTTTAACTGACAGTACCAAATTATGCATTTTGTCCGTGCACTTTCCATGGAAGTAGCGATAATATCGCTACTTCGATGGAAACTACACGGAGACTTGACACTTCCACCCTCCATCCTCGCATTGCTGTATCACTACTTCCATAGAAAGTCCTCTACTGAACTGTATTCCTTGATTTCTTCAGAAGGCACGATGAAGTAATGGATAGTAGTTTGGATTGATGAATCGGAGAGCCGAGTTCGAATTCCGGTCGAATCCGTTACATTCACTTACGTGCTAATAACTTCTTCTCCCCACAGCTATGGCTAAATAGCAGGACAGAACAGGTTCTGTAGCCTTGGACGACAACTGGTCTACCCCCGGAAGAAATGGCAAACTAGTGCGGGGTAAAAATCTGTCTCGTCACTCATGGATCGAAAGATATATGGTCGCCTAAGCGTGTTTCACGCATGGCACATAACTGAAAACCTTCACGGCTAGAAACTTCCATACCACCCACATTATAGCAAACAAGGCTCTATGATTTTATTTAGAATAATTCATGAATGTCTTTTGTATTTGCTGATATTTAACTTAGATTAAGAAACTATGGCTTAGAGTGTTATATGTATTTAAAATTTGTTTGCTTAGCTGTCGATTCTATGAATATAAAAAAAATGAAGGAGTGCAATAATTGTATATATTTTCTTCTTTGGATAATCCCCTTATTGTGACAATGTGTCGAGGTAATCCTTTCTTAGTAAATATTTAAGGCGTATATGACAAAGAACGAGGATTAAGCAATGTTTTCTTTTATGTCCTTTGCTTACGTATTGAATCCAAGTGTCGTATTTATGATTAGTTATTTTCATATCAGATTTCTTTAGGAATTGACAATTATTCAATAAATGAGATATAATTATATTGTCGCCTATTTAATGAAGTCACCAGAATTGACTGACTGGAACATTGACATGTTATAAAAAGTATATTTTGTAAATAATAAGTGAACCATATATTGAATGATAATAATACTACAAGATTATAGACATGGCCACGATGTTTCTTTTTCATTTTTATTATCTCTAGCTTATGTTTATAGGGCTTAGAAAGAGAAATAACATATTATTTGCTTAGTCCCTGGTACATAATAGCAGCAATATGAGCATGAAACAATTAAAAGAATAACTATCTGGAAAGTGTTTTAACAAACAACGGGAGATATGTCAGAAATTCGAAGACGTAATAGAATTACAAAAAAAAGAAATATTACTTAAGTGTTCAGGGGTTCTCCCCTTTTTACAAAAATGGACTTACCCAGAAGACCCGAGAGAGCAAGACCGAGAAGTCGAGTGGAGTTGAGTTGAGTTGAGTCCAGAGTGACAGACTGAAGGGTTGTAGGTAACCGGAAGAGTGAGGGTGAGGTAACAGCGTTGTAGGAGTCACAGTGAGCGAGCACGTAGACTCAGTAAGACGTCAGACGTCAGACAGCGATACTTCAATACCAAAGACTGTATATATATATATATATTGCTACTAACCCGTATTCCTGGAACGACTAACCTGTATTACCAGATTGTATTATACGTTAATACATTATTTTCATATATTCATTCCTTGCGTTTTTTATTTATTGGTACCGGATTTCAACCCGCAATCCACAGTATTAAGTATAATTTGAGAAATATTAAAATATACCAAGATGAAAATGAGTGTTGTAATATCACTTAACATTAATCTTAATCTGTGGCAGTGAGTGCTGGACAATTTCGTCACATATGGAGAGGAGATTTGAGCTAAAATACACGTGGATCTAGAAAATGATGCCGAAAGACAACGGATGAAACACGGAAAGTTTTAAAGGAAATGGAAATAAAAAGTATAATTATACTTAGAATATAAAAATAACAGTTGGAAATTCTGTAACAAATAATGTGAAATATGGCTTTGGAGAATTTGGGTATGATAGAGAATTCAAAAACTATGCCAGGAAGAGCGAAACAATGGCTACCTTACCTAACAAAGCTTGTTTAAATTGACGACCCAACAGAGTATGGAAGGGAATATACAGAACGAATACTGAGCTACAAAAATAAGAAATTGTAGAGAAATATGATCGCTCACGTTATTAAGGGGACATAACTCATATAATAATTTTTCTAATACTGATGGGAAATAAAGGAAACTCTATCCCGACGAAAGACTTAAGTAATATACATTTATTTCTTCAGTATTTAATACTTAACAAATATATCCGTGTGAATTATGCTATCCTGTTTCTTTTTTTTATTACTTTCTTATGAATGAAAATTCTTAATTAAATTATTGCATATCCATATTGCGATTTCCAAGAAAAGTCGACGAAATTCGCCTTATTGCATCGTTAAATAATTAGGCCTAATTACTTTAAAAATATTCCAACTGCAATCATAATTATGAACACGTAGTATTACTTTAGAATATAAGTTAAGACAGTTTTATTTTTGCATATTTAGTTGAATTTAAAAAGTGACTTTAATACATGCAATGTGCTAAATATTCGTGAAAGCGAAACAGTGAAGGAGAAAATGAATGCAGAACGCATTGTTGACGTTTTTTTTCTTATTTTTGAAAGGACTGTTTTTGTGATCGTTGGATATATAACGATAGGATTAGTTTGAATAAGACGTCGAATAATAAGTGTTCAGATAAGTGTCATCGCGTGGGAAGCCATCATTGTAAGATTGCCCATACATAATGTCGTGCTAAGACACGAGCGTATCTAAAAGTAAAACCTGAAAAAATGTCGAAATTGTTTGCGTATACGGGCGGAAATTATTATAGCAGAAGATAGAAAATGTGATATAGAAGTGTGGATATGTACTGAATTAGCAAATGATGCCATTCAAAAACTACAAGAGAACCAATATATTTTTTGGGGGGGTGTCAAGAATGATTAAATGATGTGTAATATCAATTTTAATATAGGACAGTCAATGATGGACAATGTCTTCGCAGAGGAAAAAATGAAGCAACAAAGATGTGGTTCTATAGAAAGAAGGAAGGAATGCCATGGGCGGATCATGTGAACATCGTGTAAACTTTATGAAAAATGGAAACGAAAAGGACACTTTTGCTAGGATTAAACAAGACAGGTGCGATTTTTGGAATGCTTGAGGAAAGTGCAGTTTTAATGTTTGGAACAATATGGTAAGTAGTTTTCGACACATTTGGCGCTCACAAGACTTAGTGAAGAATGGTTAGTTGGTTGATTTTGTTTGCAACAAATTCAGAAGTTCATTTCAGAAGATCAGAGTGAGTACCTTGGAAATCCGCATTAAACTCATGCCATTCTTTCCGAATCCTCTACATTGTCTTCAGATTGGCATCCAAAACTCTGAAATGTTCGTATTGTTTTTTCTGGCACGAATGCCAATCAGTACAGCATGCCGTTTCGAAATTTCCGGCGGAGTGAAATCTGTCAGACTATTACAGAGATCTGTTTCATTTTAGAGGCATTAAAATTATCAAGCGAATAGTAACAGACAGTAGATTAGCTGCCAATTTGGCAATATCGAACTCGATCGGACTTGGAAATGAGACAAGTGTAAATGCATAGGGAGTTGAGAAATTATTCCATCAGGAAATGGTTGATGAAAATTACGAACAACGTGGGCCCATTTATAACGTCCTTGAGGACTCCTAATTTAATGCAAATTGATCTAGAAGTGTCGCTCGATCTTCACTATTTTTTATCTAAACCTTGATAGACTCTTTCAGCCATAACTGTTAACACATCAACAGTTGAAGCGAAGATCATATTGATTATCTGAAAGAAGACCCTACTCGGTAAGATCCTTACCCAATTCAGAGTTGATTGGAATATCTCGAACTTTTCCAAGAAAATGGTAGAAGGATAGTAGGTCCATAGTTAGAAGAATCAGTTGGTTCGCCTGAGTTCTTAACGGCGGCAGCAACAACAGAAGAGGAATTCCAAGAAGCAGAAAAATAAGTATCGGCAAAGAATCATTATTAAAATTAATAGATAACAGGAACCAATTCGGGAGCACATTTCTTAACTATAATTGCACAGATAACATACAATAGCTATGCTCTGATTGGATCTATGTTAGATATGATAGCAAAAAACATGAACGGAATTATATACATATCACTCAACAGGATGCTGAAAATATTTGATTCCAGTATCTGAGTAATTTAATATAAGCCCGTCAAGCAGATCACTTTATTTTGCCACTTTCTATGGATGTTGTTCATATAAGTATCTCTATCAAGTTTGCAATTCCCATGACCTGCATTGAACACCTGATGCTACCCCAGGTGAACCAACTGCTGCGCTTATCTGCTTTGATGGTCTATCTATTCTGACATCGTAATGCGTTTTTGACCTCATAATTTCTAACCACTAACCATCACTTTTAGCCCTCATTCCCCTATCTATTCATCTTATCTTGTAAGTTAATTACTTGCTTTTATCCCTGCTTCTCATGACTTCAATATACCACCTGTTAGATTCTCCAAAACTTATTTCGATTTTATGTACCACAAGAATTTTTCGTCACTTTATGATTGTAAAAAATTACTTTCTTTTAATAGGTATTTTCTGAAACACATTCGCGCAAACTACTTAAATGCATTTGACACCTTTTTACTTTGATTTTCTTGCATGTACTCTGACGGTTTAATTTTCGCAGTTTTCTTACTCATGTTGTCCGGGAAATTACAGCCGTTCTTTCAAATTGTATTTAATCATGGCACTCTGAGCAATCCAATATAGCCACTAAGATTCAAGAGGTTACTGAGTGTATAAGAATAAGAATATTATTACAGAGAAAGAACAATAAAGGAACAAGAATAAAATATCAAGAAGATGGCAACTGGTATTGCATTTACACTTTTGATTATCAATGTTGACTGGAAAGCAAGTTGCAGGGAGATATTTCACGAAGTGCAAGAGAAGAAATAATTTGTATAGAACATACGGTTTGGTAAATCCATTTAAACTGTAAACCGATGGAATCTAGCTGCAAAACTATTACTGGGCTTAAATTAATAAAATCCAGCTGCCAAAAGAGAAATCTCATTAGAACAAGCACTATTAAAATAGTTACCAATTAGCCACAAGGAAGCTACATTGAGGCTATAAAAACAAGAGTGAAACCAGGTCAGGACCGATAAAATTGCAGATTATTGTTTGGGATTTTATGAAGAATATCTACATATATTGAAAATTATAAAACATTAAACGATAACAATTTTCGATGCATCTTATAGATAAGATAGATTTTGGCGAGAAAATTGTCTCTCAGGAAACAATGAACAATCATTACTAGCAGCAGTCGTAGCA